>BPLS01000203.1:615410-637053 GCA_019656275.1 Rhododendron kiyosumense | reverse complement strand
CCTAGGTTTAGGTAGTTTTGGTTCACTCCTGTATTTTGTGAGTAAATCTGTAATTGCCTTCGGGCTCAACATATTATATGAATTGAATCAGTTAAAAAAAAAATAGAGTGAAATGAATTGAGAGTCATGAACACAAGGGAGTGTTTGGTTGGGAAAAGAAAGGAAAATAAATACTTGCACCTAGGTTTAGGTAGTTTTGGTTCACTCCTGTATTTTGTGAGTAAATCTGTAATTGCCTTCGGGCTCAACATATTATATGAATTGAATCAGTTAAAAAAAAATAGAGTGAAATGAATTGAGAGTCATGAACACAAGGGAGTGTTTAGTTGGGAAAAGAAAGGAAAATAAATACTTGCTAAATAAAATATGAAGTACACCAATAGGTAGTAAAAACAATAGTCCTTTTTTCAATTGCTAAGTTTTAAAAATTGGAGGAAATAACAACGTTGTTTTACTGGTTTGATATTATTATTTAGGCTATTAGGTTACATTCCTCTCATTTTTCGATACAGATTAGATGAGATGTAATTAATTTTACAAAGCCAAAGTTACTGTCAAATTTGATGTGAAACCGATTGTAATACCCGTTCCGGATATATAGTATTTTAAACTTATATTTTAATTGAATTATGTGTTTATGGGGTTATCTCATATTTGGTGGGTATTTAACTAAATGCTATTGATCAATTGCATAAATGGAGGGGTGGTGTGGTTACACCATATATATAGTTTCCTTGAGCCTATATCAAAATATTTAGGATATTTTTGGGGATATTTTCCTTCCTTGTTTCTATCATTCATCGTAGAGAGAAAGAGAGAGAGAGAATCGGATGGGAAGAAGAAGGAGAGAAAGGGGAAAACTTCTATGAGTGATCTTGCTTGGTTGAATTGAAGATTTAACTAGGTAACTCATGCTCCTTATGCTTGGGTTCATGTTCTTTTATGTTGAATTTCATGTTTTGGAGGCTGAATTCGTACCTAGAATAGTTGGGTTTGAGTTGATTTGGGTATGTGTTGGAGTTCTTAGAGAAATCAAGAACCTAGACTTGAATCTCATGAGTTTGATGCTTAGAACATGAATTGATTCTTGTATTTGATAGTTCTTGAGAAGCCCCTTGTTATATATGAGTTTGAGCATGATTTGGTATGGTTTTGATGAGTTTTAGATGTAATTTGAGTAGAGGAAAAGATTGAAAGTCGGAGAAGAACAAGCTGAATTTTCGTTGAAAACCCAGGTGATACCAGTACCAAGTTTGGGGTGGTACCGGTACCCAAATCTTTGAATTTTGGTTCTGCCCAATTGGTACCGGTACCAGTCAGACAAGTGAACTTCGAACAAGCATAACCTTTTCATCTGGACTCCATTCTGGGCAAATTTTATATTAAAATTGATGTACTGTAAACTTACTTTTAATGGTGGTGGTTTCATGATCTAATTTTAATCCTAAAAGAAATTATGGTCAGAATACGGTGGAATAGTTATTGGATTCTTTACCAGCTTTAGGGTTATGTTATGATTGAGCGCTATGCGTGCTTAGGGACACTTATGGGTCTTTGAGGTGACATTTTATGCTTGGTGAGCATCTTTTAATACTGGGTTAGCTTTACAACTTGGTATTAGATATCCGTTTGTATGTTTTATGAGATGATAGGTGACTTTGTTAACATTTTGACATGTGTTAGAATGGTAGGAATGTTATATGGTGTTATCATATATTCGCTTAGACATTTCAAGGGATACGTATGCTAATATGAGTGTAACGAGCCAGTCAAATGGGATGTGTCGAAACCGTAAGTTTGACATACTCCAGTCGAATCAAAGGTGAGTGTATCTGATATGGTTCTCCTTGATATAATATTGTTGTGGCAGTGAGTGTATATCTTGCTAATTGTAGTTAGCTTTCGATATGGTTATCTTTAATGAGATATTGCTGTAGCGGTGAGTGTATATCATATTATTATTGTTTAGCTTTTGATATGTTGAAAATGTTTGTGTGTGAGGCATACCATGTCGTAAGCCATATCGCTCATTTAACAATGGTTGGGAGCATGGTGTGTGGGACACGAGATTCGGTTGTGATATGCATGTTTGATGAATATGCATGCTGATGGGTGTTGATTGAATTGCCGAAGGTTAGCGTGTGAGGCATACCATGTCGTATTCCATGCCGACTAATTGTCGGTGGATGCATGGTATATGAGACACCTCTTCTTAGGTACATGAGATGTGACAGATGTGCCAATGCATGTGATGTTATTACGTTCATGTTGCTGTGCATTGAATATTAAACTGTTGTATACATTTGAGTATTCCAGTTACGTTGGTGAGTTCATATTCTTGTTGATGTTCTTTTGAGTACTGTGGTATTATGTTGAACATTTTTATATCTCACACACTCTGATTTTCCTTTTTGGATTGCCAGATAGTAGGTGGCTTAGAGTGGGTCTACTACCGGTCAATGTGTTAGGGTGTATTTAGATTAGTTTCGAGTGTTGTTGATGAACAAGCTGGTTTGTAGATAGTGAATCTAGAAGTTGATTTTGTATATGTTGTAACTAAGGGATTTTGAACATTTAAGTTATATGAGTTTCATATAAGTTGTTCGGTTGTTGAGATTTTGTAATAATAAGATGTAATTTGCTAAGGTTATGCGAGGTTGTGGTTGATTAGTCGATACGCTGACACTTTTAATTTTTAAGGTGATAAGTTTTCCGCTAGGTGTTTATTCTATTTGTTGTAGTGTGTGGTTTGGTCTTGTGTGGAATGCCACGTGGCCGTGTTGACTCGGGCCCACTTTGGGTGCCGTTTGCGGGGCGGGGCTGTTTACATCCTAAAATATGTCACCCAATAAGAAAAATACACGAGGCACCAAATAATGTATTATCCAATCAAAACATGTCATGATTAAGCCTGAGATATAGAGGATCAAAGGGTTTAATGATGATGTTATTTTAGTAAATACAGTATCGTTTAAATTGGAAATGACCATGTTTGGCCATTAAATGATAAGTGTTAAAATGATAATTAAGCACAACCGCTGATTAGCTCTTAAAACCATCGAACGGTATCATTTGGGTCCCGTTTCATCAAAAGAAATCGGTTATGTGTACAGTGAATCATCTGAGTAAACTGTTTCGAAGCACTAATCCATATTGCAAAAAACAGGAACCCACTATCCAGAAATTAACCATGATCAGCAACAACAAACGTGGAAGGAGAAGAGTTTTCTAAGAAGACCAAGTCAAGCAACCGTTCGAAGGCCTTTGCAACCGTTTTTGGAGGGAATGAAATACGTTTTGAATCAAATTCGAATGAAAGATGTGGGCATCAAAAGAAAACGTGAAGAATGCAGGTTAAAGACGAACTCATTGTCTATAAATAGAAGAGACAATTGAAGAGAAAGGATCCCTCGACAAAAATTTATCATCTGACAATCCATATAAAATGGTTGCTCAGAGATCTAAAGTAGTTTAGGAATTAGAGTAATTTAGTTAGTTTAATATTTTGCAAGTTTGAAGACTTATTTGAATGTAAACTTACTTTTGATTAAATTCAAGTTATCTTACATCTTTCTGTCTTTTTCTTGCCAAAGAGTAGTCGAGTATAGGTTTGCTTTCGATTTAATTCAAGTGTACCTATGTTCCTGTATTATTCTTGTCAAAATATTAAGAGTAATTGTATAAAAACTTGCTTTTGATTAAATTCAAGCTTGTTTATGTTCAATTATCTTTTCTGATTGAAGAGTGTCAATCTATTATTGATTTATACCTTTAGAAAAATCCTCTTAATTGAGATAATCAAACGGATAACATAATTGTCTGATTAAATTAGCTATTTTGAATAAATCTGAAAAGGATAAATTCTATTCTTTTCTGGCACGCCCGCACATAATTATTTTGCCAAATATTGAACTAATTTAGCCCAAACAGGGGCATGACGCCGATTTTCTCCTTTGTTAACAGACAAAAAAAAAACTCCAAACGAATTGATTGAATTTTAACAAAAGAAATTGCAAGAACTTGTTATTGTAAGAGTGTTCACAATAGCATAATTAAAAAAAAGAATTTCTAAATTGCCAATATTGGTCCAAAATTTGGTTCAGAATGGTATAATTAAATTTAACAACCTCTTAATTAATAACAAAATATTTGCATTTGAATAATCAAAACTTGCAATCTTTTCTCTTTGGATAACCAAATTTAATGGGAACCACACACATTCTCTCTCCTTTCTATCTCTTACTCTTTCCACCCATTACTATCAATGAACGCGCTTACTTACATTTATTCCCCATTCTTTTCACCTCTCTACTAAAAATGAGTTTTCGATTATGCACCTTTGTGGAACTTCACATTGTTAATCTTAACAATTCCTTAAATATATAATTAAAAGATGAGATAATAAGTTTTAATCATCCAATTTTAATTACGAATTTTAGTTCGACAATCGCCTAATTAAACAGGCTAGGAGGGAAGGACCACTAAAGAAATACACACATATTAACCCTAGAACTACCAGCTTCTCTCTCTAAGCGATTTGAAGCCCTAGGTTCCTTACTGCCGCCGTCCCCTCTATCTCTCTCTCCTACCCTCTCCTCCTCCAGATTGTGCCCTTCCCACTCTCCTCTGATTTTGATGAGTCTTCGCGCTCCCTAGTGTGGGAGAGTGAGGTGTCCTTTCGTCTCTTGCCGGTAGTTCCTTGGCTCCGCCGGTTTGCCTAGCGGCGTGAGAGTCTTGTCAGTCGTAGTGATCCGGGGTGAAGGCAATGTCTGGATCTGGTGGTCGTTGGTGTTGGGTAGTGGTGGAAGGGGTGTTTTTGTAGGTGTTTTTTTCTTCTGATCTTTGCTTTGCAGGTGTATTCATTCTTCAAAAATTGATCAGTGAAGATGGAGGTGCTGACTGGTGGTGGTTTCTTTCCGGTGGTGGCAAGGCGGATGTAGCCCTCATGGTTGGGATGCTCTGGTCGTTTTGTGTGCCGAAATTCGGTCAGCGGCCTCTCCAAGTTCTCAGTCGAGCGTGGGGCCAACAGTTTCGTCCTTCTAGTTTATGGTTGTTGATGGTTTTCGCTGAAGTGTTTCGCGTTTCTGTTTGGGGCTGTCTGGGGTTTGCGGTGACTGGTGGTGGTGTACATGTGCCCCCCTCTCCCTTGATTGCTTCGTTTGTCTTTGCCGTAGGCCGGGTTCGGTTGTTGGTCTCTACATCTGGGAGAGGCCGGCTCGGCTGGTTTTTCGGTGGTTTGTGTGGCGGGGGGTAATTGAAGTGGTTAGGGTTTGGGGGTTGGTTAGGGTGGGCCGGTTCTCAGTTGGACCGAACTAGGGTGTCTGGGCTTTACTCTGTCTTATTTGGGTGTTAGGTTGAGCTGTTTCATTTATTTTATTTATTTTGGACCCTTGTAAACTTTTGGATGTTTGGGCTGTGCCTTTTTGTTGGATTTTCTTTCTATTTTTTTCGTTTTTAATAAAATTTCATTTTTTGTCGATAAAAAAATTAATTAATTACGAAGCCTTCTATAGCAACATCAGAAATTCTACTGTATTTTCCAAGTACTATCTGAGGTTTAAGAAATGCAAAGAAGATATCCATCTATCCTCTACTAAAGGATGAAGACGACATCGAGGAGAGAGAAACACTGAAAACAGGGAGTAATTAGCAAAAACCTTTCTCTCTCTCTCAGGGAGTAATCAGCAAAAACCTCTCTCACTCTCTCCAATGTTGCAGTACCCACTACTCTCTTCCCACTTCAACTTCCCCTCCCCTCTCTCTCATCCCCACAACCCATCTCTATCTTCCTTCCCTCTCACCACTCTCCCTTCTTCTGTCTCAGCCCGCCTCCGCTCCCCACCCCAACAACCATGGCTCGCCCTCGCCCAAATCCCCGAGACTCTCACCGAACCCACCACCACCGCCGCCGCAGATGAGGGACCCATAGAACTCCCACCGTCGTCCACCTCCATTTTCGCCACCACCGATGACCCTTCGCCCCTTCAACTGGCCACCAGTATTCTTCTCACCGGCGCCATCTCCATTTTCCTCTTCCGCTCTCTCCGCCGCCGCGCAAAGCGAGCCAAAGAACTGGTAATGCGTACAAATCTTCATTGGTACCTCCATTCAAAAAAGATTGTCCGTCAAATGGTAACTTAAAAGATTTTATTTTTTTCAAAAAAAATTCAAACTTTTTCTTATAAATTAAAAGAACTCATTAATATCTAATCCAATAAGCAATTTTTTCAAGAAAAATTCAAACTTTTCTCGATAAATTAATTATCTAGTAACGGCAAAAAATTTGACTTTTTTTTTTTTTTAATAAAGATGTATTACTTTTGCGAGGGTGACACTTTTCAATAGAAGTCCTCTAATAATCCATGCATGTTTTTCGAAAAATTATGCAGGAAAAGTTTACCATAAAATGGAGCTTTGAGTTTTATTTTTTCTTTTAAAAAGAACAAAGACTTTTAGTTCAACCATTTGGTTTTCTAATGAAAGTCACTGAGATAGTATTTATGTAATCCAAACCATTTATTTGTTCAATTGCTAGTTTCATTGTTTGTGTAAAAAATCAAGTTGTTCAGTCTCAATAAGTACCACCCCACCCCCATATACCTCCGCCCCTAATTTACTTTTTAGTTCTCGTTTACGGATGGGACAATCTTTTTGGATGGAGTCAGTACTATATGCTTTTATGTGTTGTTAAGGCTTAAGGATTTAGTTAGGATTTTGATGAGCTGGGTTGTGGAGGAATTAGAGAAGTTAGGTAATGCATCCTGGTTAGTGTTAATATGTATGCGCAAGGCTTAACTTTGATTTTGATGAGTTGGGTGTATCCCCAAGGCTTAACTTTGATTTTGATGAATTGGGATTTGGTGGGATGAGAAAATTTATGAAATCCACACTAATCTGTACTCTTTGATGTGTTCGTGTATTGTTAAGCTTAATTGGGACTATGATGAACTGGGTTTTGGTGGGATTGGTAAATAGGGTATGCATACTAATATGTACGTTTTATTTATGCTTAGTTTGATTTGCTGAAATGGATTTTGGTGGGTTTAGAAATTAAGGTCTTCTGGGGCGAAGTTGTCGTTGAAGGAGGAGGCAATGGAGAGTTTGAAAGCAATGACGCCTGCACCGGCTGATGTCAAGGGTCCTCCATCACCTGTTCAAACATTGTTGGGTGGAATATCAGCGGGTGTGATCGCACTTATTCTTTACAAGTTCACCATCACGGTTGAGGGCGGTCTTAATCGGCAGACACTTTCGGATAGTTACTCGGTTCGTTTGTCGAATTTCCCTTTGTTTGTGAATTGCATCCACTGCATTTGTTTCATCAGCATTTCTGTTGATTCTAGGCAATTGAAACTGTACACCAATTGAGAATATGTTCCTACTTCTTATGTAGAATTTACTAATTAATTTACTTTTGGGCGCGTTGAGCCGGAGTGAAGTCTGACAATTCATAGATTAGATGACTGAGAACCTGAGAAATAAAAGATAAAAAGAGAGAACTTTTCATGTTGAGTGAGTAGCAACTCTCACTAGTCACTCTAGGGAACTTTTAACAAGAAGTTGGATGATGTTGCCAATTTCATGTTCTGCTAAAGTTTGGTTTGAAAGGTTTCCGGGCTTTCTTTGTCTATGGGGTTTATGTATGCTTTAGATGATTAACCCACCTCTGCATTTCAGTTGGCACGGCTGCTAATCACCTTCTTCTTTTTGGAAGACAAGAAAGTTTTGCCTGAACATTTCTGGGCATCTGTTTCTAAAATGACACGATAACAAGTTTGGAAAGCAAACTTATAATCCTTTTACGATTCCCATCCGTTCAAACCTAATTTAAGACACTAGAATTGCCGTTCTAAATTTTAGAAGCAAGGTGCAGTGTGTGCCTTTGATAGTGATCATCTCTACTAGGTGCCATGCCATTTTGGTTCGTGATTTCCTAGTAGAACTTGAGTTTTAGTTAGATTCCTTATGTAACACCATTAAATATTCCGGTTGGTCACTGTTGTGGGGAAGAGAGGCTGGGAGCTGCTGATCTCTCTGTTTGGATTTTAGTTCCGGTGGAGCTTTGGACTCTCACTGGATTTCTTCAGATATATAACATTTCCTCCCTTTCCGAGAACTTTAATGGAATAAAAAATGACAACCACCTTCCGGTTTTCTGTAGCTGAATGACTGTCTTTTTGGAACTGATGAAATTCGTGAAATTTCATCTTTGTTTCTTTTTCTCTTTCCACGAATCATTTAGAAATGATAGTGATATACATTCTGCAGTATAAGCTTGACTAAAAGATGTCAGTAGGATTCTCTCAATCTATTCTTCAAATTAGAAGATCTTTCTCCCAATCTCGATCTGGTATATTCAACTAAAGTGAAAGCTAACATAATATCTTTCTGAAGGGTGAAATAGTTCACAGAACCGGCAGAATCTTGGAATTAAGCAGAATTATTGCAAATAAACACACAGTTAATTGACCTGTATTTCTAGGAATAGGATCACATACTATCAGGTTGATGTAGCTTTGAAAGGAGCCATTACATGTGTATTTATATGGCACTTTTTCTTCACAACATTTGCGCCGCAAGACAAACAGGACAATTTATCTATTTGTACGTGTGTGACTAAATATTTGTGAGGCATCGATATGAACAGGAAAAATCCTCAACTAAACCTTTTTTTTCTGCTATTTACATGTTCTAGCATCCTTCTATATTTGATAAACAGCTTGAAAACAGTGCAGTATCTATCGGCGTCTAGTAATGGTACTTTTTTGTTTTTTGTGTGTTGAATTTTCCAGGTTCGCCAGATCACTATAACCATAAGGTATCTCCCTCACCTCAACTACTTAGCAAACTATATCGATTTTTTGTAATAATATGGGAGCTTTTCGCATATTTTCCTGCAGGACCATTATAAATGGATTGTGCTACCTTGCAACATTTGTTTTCGGCATCAACTCTGTAGGTTTGTTCGTCTACTCGGCACAACTTGCATTAAACTCCCTCATGGGAGATTCCTCAAGTGAAGGAACTGGAACTAAAGATGAAGCACAAAAAATATCGAATCTGGTGGAGAAGAGTCCCACAGAGAGCTCAGAAATTAGCAAGGAGGATCAAAGTTCAGATAGCACACAGTGATGGAACAGAAAACAAAACCTGAATAGAAGGAACAGGTTCCTGTTCCTCTGACCAACTTGTAGAACACATTTATTCAAATCATATTTAGCAGTTTTATAGTCATGTTTTTGCCCTGATTATATTGCAATCCCAGCTCTATGCAATTCTTCGTGTATCGCTGTATAAGATGGCTGGGTTCGTACCCGCTGACCGTGATTCCTGGATAACAAGATTGGAAAAAATAAGAGAGTACCGTTCTTAAAGCATGATAGGTAAATATCGTGTGGGAAAGGCCTGAAGATGTCCCACTCTCCCAGACTTATTGGTTGAGTTGAATTTTAAATTTTTGGTTGGGGTACTGTGGCTAAATCCAGAAGAAACATGTTAGCATAAACGAGGGGGAAAAAGTAGTCAAATGTTCGAAAAGAATGGGACTGTTATTACAAATACATGTTGCTTCTAACTATCTAGAAGCATTTCATTTCTCCACATTTTCTGGATAACAATGGTGAAATATGTATACGGGACGACCATTAAAGAGATTTCTTGTATGCTCTTAGAATGCCCAGAAGGCAGAACCATTGTGATTTAAGTGAACCCCCCCATGCGCGTGCCCCAACACACACACACCACAGAACAAGACCACACGAACACAACCTATGAAGAAGTTTGTCGATTGAGTTTCGACATTGGTTTTGACATTATTGAACCATGTTTGGTATGGGGTTTTTTCACTCAAATCCAACTAATTAAAGAGCAACATGGCATTTTAGGCATTAAGTCCCTTCTCATGATTCTGCTGTTTGCAAACAATTGATACATCACAAACAGAAACTGCAAAAAGTAATGTTAGATTCTTCTGTTTCCAATCTGGACAGCTGTTCTAAAGTCAACATAACTAACAAGAAAAGCTTGAGGCTCAGGTACTTCGTGCCATTAGAGAAAATACATGTGGGTATCTCTCTCTTGCTTTATTCTTGTGGTTGTAGGCTCTGGCTCATTGTTCTCCACCTGAGAAGGTTCTGCTTCGACTCCCCTATGGTCTCCCATGGTGCTCAAAAGCTCTACCCACAGCAGTTACTTCCTGACCAATAGCTCTACCCACAGCAGTCACTTCCTGACTAATCTTCTTCAAAAGGTCACGCCCTTCCACCGCCGGTTGATACGGAAGCAGTGGAGTTGTATTCCAGTCTAGGTTATACAACATCACCACCATAACCACAGAGCAAACAAACATGGGAATCGGACCGAAAACCCACAGCAACAAAGTGATGGCAAAGTACAGGGCACGCATTCCGACTGACCAGCAATTACTCCCAGACACCACCGCCTTCCGGACGTGAGCCATCGGAACATCCGTGTTTGGCATGGTTATGAGGAAACTTGAATGAACGTAGCATCTGGCACTTTGCAAAAAAGCAGCAAAAGCCACCAGGAAGCAGATGAGCAGACTTATGTGTTTGAAGGCAATGATTGATTGGCTTGTGTCTCCATAGATGAGGGTGCTTGCGAAGGTGCTTGTGCCTACAAACCATGTACCGATAAGAGAGCTTACAACCATGGAGATTGAGGAGAGGGAAAATGCTGCTGAAATGTTGTTGTTGATCACTGTCAAAGCTTGGCTTCTGTCCTTGCATTCAACCTGCAAATAACCCCATTAGAGATCTGAATCTGGTTAAGGGTGTGTTTGTTAAAACTTCTTTTCTTTTGGCTTAGAAAAGGACTCAGAGATACGGTAATAAGAGGAACCATACATAAAAAGTACTCCAAAAACTACTATAACAAATAAACTACTCTACAACCATTACCAAAACAAAAACTATTGTACAACTAGACGAATGCCTTGTCAACCATTGTCAAATGGGAAAGCAAAATCGGTTTCTGTTGTTAAAACCTTATTTTCTTCAAAAGCTGATTGAAAAAGTCAGGTCTTAGAAGGTTAATAAAATTGATGTCTTTCAAGATCAGCGTTTGAACAGTTTTTATTAGAATCTGTTTCTTTGCTTAAAAGCATAAGCTTTGACAAACACTTGACACAATTTTTCGTCACGCCAAAACCTTAAATCACCTCAGGAGTTATGACAAACGCCCCTAAGCTGATTTTGATAAACGTTTTGATCACTAGAAGGGGAAGAAGAAGAAGAAGAATTTACCCAAAAAATAGAAGGGGAAGAAAAGAGGGGGAGATGGGAGAAGGTGAAGTGACCTGCATCATTTTGTCAACCCAAGCTCCCCTGTAAAAGTTGTCACGGCCCATGGACGTGGTATCGGGACGTCTGAAGTGTCTGTGTAGAAGCAAGAAATGATAGCCAAACATGATCAGTAACCCACTTGGGACTAGTATTACATCCAAGTATTCCTTCTTCCATGTCCAACCCATTCTCTCTCTCTCTCTCTCTCTCTCTCTCTCTCTCAGAATTCTTACACAACTGACTGCTTGTTCGCTTGATGTAAGGTAAAATATCTTCTTCAAATGAATTCTTCCCTCATCTCTAGGCTAGATCTGGAAACACGCCATTTTAAATCGACTAGTTGGTTGTTGAAGTTTGATATAAAAAAGTTAATGAGCTTAAAAATATAGTATTAAGGTTGGTCTGCCAATACCTCGAGTCTGTATTAGGTAAGTTTTAGCTGAGCAAATCACATGCCTTACTCAAGTAGCCGTTGGAAATCGTAAACAATACAAGTTTATCCGGTAGAATATGTTGTTTAAGCTTCGTTTGAAAACTTACCGAGTGGTTACGAAGTGTTCCAAATGATATTAACCGGACCGCCGCTTACATGGGATGGGACAACTGATTTGGGATTTGGCCAATCAGATCAGTCGTTGACTTGCAGAGTCCAAGATGAGAAAACTAAAATTTAATCTCGGGCTGCTCTCTTTCAAGTTTAAGGAGCCTAATCGAGTTTGAAAGCAGTAATGCCTGCAGCAGCTGATGCCAATGGTACTTATTGGGTGGAATATCAGCAGGTGTGAGCACTTATTCTTCACAAGCATCACGGTCGAGAGCAGTCTTAATCAGCAGCAGACACATTCGGATAGTTTTTTTCGGTTCGTTCATCAAACTTTCCTTTGTTTATGAATTGCATTATTGTTTTTATTTTTGATGGTGCATTATATGCTGCATTTGTTTCATCTGAATTCATGTTGTTTCTAGGCAATGAAACTGATCAACACCAGTTGACAATATGTTCTTGCTTTCTCATGTGGACTTATCAGAAATGAAGTTGTGTATACTCTACTCCAGTATTTACTGACTAATTTTGTGTATGTGTGCATTGAGCTAGATCTAGTGAAGTCATAGAATTCGTACTTTCGTAGATTAGAAGACTAATAAGACCCTGAAATAAAACAAACTAAAAAAGAAGACTTTTTGTATGTTGAGAGTGAGCAGCATTTCTCACCATAGGAAACTCTTAACAAGAAGTAGGAGGTTCACTCAGAGAGTGATGAGCCTTAACAAACACCGATCATTCAGGGAAGGTTCCCACCTCCGCTTCTCCTCTTCTCACCTGTATTCTCTCTTCAACATTTGGGGTTTTGTCAAATTTTGATACGAAAGATTCATTAATGGCGGCGACCTCGCCTGAAAACGTCAAATCTGTGCCACCAATTAACACGCGTTAGATCACATAGACGAGGGCCATCTCTCCCTCTCCCATTGCCTTCCAATTCACTCGACTCTTTGTGGTTTCTGTGTCAGAATTGGAGGAGAAGGAGGCGGCGGCAGCAGTGGTGGGCCAATTTGAAGGATTGAAGGAAGAGATAAATAAAAGGGAAAGAGGATATTTTCCTCCTTTTCTTTTTTTCCACATGCTCAAGGTTGGCGCGTGGATTAAAAATTCCATTAATATAGATGCAAAACATGATGGCAGGGGTGTATCCGCACAACTACACTAAGCACAGGGAGTTATGTGCTCACTTGAGAACCATAGGTTTGAATTTAACCGGAATTATTGTAAATAATCACAAGTAAAATGACCAGCCGTTGAAGACGGAAAGGAAGGAAGCTTTAATGAAGGTTGTCTCCTCTCATTAAAGAAATAAAATCTGGAATGCAGGTCAATCAGTAGGAAAGGTGGGACGATCTAGATAGAGCAGTCATCAAATCAATATGGAGGGAAGGAAATACCTTCCAAATGAAGGCTTTATAAAACGTTTTTCTATCTCCGGGATGGTCTTCTTCTCCCTACTGGGTCGGCGGAAGATAGAAGTATGTGCGAGTACTCCTATCCCGAAGGAAGTTCTTTATCGACGGAAGGTTTGGAACCCTACCTTTCTCTTATGCTAGGTAAGTTGGTCGGGTAAGGCCAGAAGGAAGGCCTTTGCGACCACCTAAACATAGGCTGCTAATCTGGTAGGAATATAACCTATGGTTGCAAGACTTGCTTTCGTACTCCACAGAGAAAAGTCCCTGTCCTATATAGGATAAGTCGAAGGGCTGTCCAAATCTTTATTCGGGTGAAAGGACGAAGCTCCATCTTTCCGTTTAAGAAAAAAGATTGCATGGGAGGTTCTGTTTTGACGCAGGAAGCATTACTCATTTCTTCCATTTCCTGTTCTTCTATAACTTCACCACCCGGACCTACCCTCAACCTAGAGTAGCTAGATGGAGAAGTCAAATCAATCCTTGTTCATATTTCCTATATAGACTTCTCTGGTACATGAAATGAGCCACTTCTAATAGGTTCATTGCTCCGGCCCAGAATTTCTAGGAATGGGATCGCATACTATCAGGTGGATGTAGCTTACAAAGGGCCATTACATGGAAATAGCAGTAGTGAACTGCGCAAAGGTAGCCGGAGTATCGAATGATACATTGCAAAATCAGGTGTCGCGATCGTGAATTTTTTTAAATTATTTTTGGTGCCGAAATACTTGAAGTGGCCGTAGCGGTGTGTAGCATGAAGCCAGCAAAAAATCGGATAAAAAGAATAATCAAACAGTACGTAGCGAGAATTGACCAATACGGGTGTGTATTTTTTATGACACCAGTGCAGCGTGGTGTAGCAGTATCGGAGGATAGAAAAATCGCTACGTAGTGGCTTTACACAAACACAAATAGATTACTTGTCCGGTTTGTCTTGCATTACAAATACAGTGAAGGAAAAGAAAATTCTAGCATTCCTTGGCTCATTTTTCTCCATCTGAGAAGCTTCTGCTTTGACTCCCCTATGGTCTTCCTTGGCTCATTTTTCTCCATCTGAGAAGCTTCTGCTTTGACTCCCCTATGGTCTCCCATGGTGCTCGAAAGCTCTACCCGCAGCAGTCATTTCCTGACCTATGGCTCTACCCACAGCAGTCATTTCCTGACCAATCTTCTTCAAAATCTCAGGCTGTTCCCCCGGTTGAAACGCGAACAGTGGTGTTGAATTCCAGTCCAGGTTATACAACGCCACCACTGTAACCAAGGAGGAAGCAAACATCGGTATCGGACCAAAAACCCACATCAACAGAGGGGTGGCGAAGTACAGGGCGCGCATGCCGACTGACCAGAAATTACTCGCGGACACCACCGCCTGCTGAATGTAAGTAATCGGAATATCCGCGTTTGGCATGGTTATGAGGAAAATCGAATGGATGTAACACCTAGCACTCTGCACAAAAGAAGCAAAAGCCACTATAAAGCAGATGAGCAGACTTATGTGTTTGATGGCAATGACTGATTGGCTTGTGTTTCCGTAGATGAGGTGGCTTGTGAAGGTGGTTTCCGACGAGTTTCCGATCCATGCCCCGATCAGAGAGCTAAGAACTAAGGAGATTGAGGAGAGGTTAAATGCTGCTGAAATGTTGCTGTTGATCACTGTTAAAGCTTGGCTTCTGTCCTTGCTTTCAACCTGCAAACAAATAGTAACCCATTAGAGATTGAGGTCTCTTGTGAAGAGGGTGTTAGCACTGATCTTTGTACGCAGTTTTGACTAGAATCTGTTTCTTTGCTCAAGAAATGTAGGTAGTGTTTGGTTGGAAGTTTAGTTTAGTTTAGTTTTAGTAGTGGGTGGAAAGAAAAATAGAGTAATGATTGAAAATAGGGGTAATGATTGAAGAGAGATAGAGAGATATGAGAAAATAATAGTTGGAAAAATAGGGTAATGATTGGAAGAAAAAATGGGGTAATGATTGGAAACAAAACTAAAACTAAATCATAAACCGAACAAAGCCTAGAAGTTTTGACCAACACACTGACACAATTTTTGAACCGTCGAAATCAAGAATCAATAAGAGAAACACTCCTAAGCCAATTCTGACAAGATTTTGATCAATAGAAGGGAAAGAAGTGAAAGGGACATGCCAAGAGGCGTTCGGTCCAACGGCATCAGGGGTGCACTTTGGTGTCAAGAAAAGGAGGTCGGAGTTCAATTCATTTTTCAAATGCTAATCTAACTATTCTAACAATACTGATCCTCGCTGATAAAATAAAGAGAAGAAGTGAAGAGGGGATTGGAGTAGGTGAAGTGACCTGCATCATTTTTTCAATCCAAGCTCCTCTGTAATGGTTGTCATGGCCCATGGTAGTGGTGTGGGGAAGTTTGAGGTGTCTGTGAAGAAGGAAGAGATGATAGCAAAACAAGATCAGTAACCCGGTTGGGACTAGAACTATATCTAAGTGCTCCTTCTTCCATGTTAAACCCATTCTCTCTCTCTCTCTCTCTCTCTCTCTCTCTCTCTCTCTCTCTCTCTCTCTCTCTCTCTCTCTCTCTCAATTAACAACTATGACTGTTTGCTTGCTTGATCTATAAGTAGTGGGCTATTCCTATTTGATTTAAAAGTTCTAACGACCTCAAAGATGTGATTAAGGTTGATTCGTTTATAAGTGTAGCACGTATCAAATAATTTTTTATTTGACAACCATTTGGAGTCAGGCTGCAAGAAAGAAATTTCTTGTGAATTCTCTAGTTCCGGCGTAGATGATCTACCTTTGACTAAACAGGAGAGGGAAAGAGTCACAAGGTGCACCTAAGGCCCTAAGCTGACTCGGACATCCTTGACCGTCTAACCAAATTCGAAAAAAATACTACTCTTCTTTAGCTGTGCAAATCACAATCCAAATTCGCGTAGCAGTTGGCTTTTTAAGCAATTCACATGACACAAAGTGGAAAAGGTGGGTGTTTAAGCTTATTTTAAAAATGTGACAAGTTAAAAAAATACATTCATGCTTTACGTTAATCCTAAATTAGAGATGAGTGATTAGGCTTCCACACAAGTTTTTCCAAATGAGATTTCAACATTGCCAACGCACATACGGGACCAATGTTTGGGAATTGGCCACTGCGGGCAGTCATTCACTTGGAAGATTAAAAGACGAGAAAAACTAAAGTCCAATCCTGTACGGAAAGTTAGGTAGGTAAGCATTGGGCTGCTTTCAAGTTTTTGAAATGGGAGACGCTGCCACGCATCTCCCAGTAGAGCAGTGCAGATTCGGCCGTCTATCTCGGCAATCGACGACTTAAATCTTAACCGAACAATAGATCGTGGATGGTTTAGATTTGTATGTTCTCAGATTTGATCCGAGAGCCGTCTGTGTTGAGATGAACGGCCAGATCGGCATCTGACCGTTCTATAAGGGCCCGAGAACCTTCGTATCCAATATTTGGTGTACCCGTGTACTAAGTGAGTTGCACCTGCGTGATCGTGTTAAAAGATTCTCCTTTTTGAAGAATTTTACATGATCTATAAATCACTTGATGCGTGATACACCAAAAATTGGGTACAAACTACAGAGAACATTGAACACGTTTAAAGAGCCCTAATAAACGAGTTAGTTGATGGCACCACTCAACCATTTAGATTCAAGAGTTAAATTGATTATTGTTTTTTTGTTGGGAGTGGGAAGAAATATATTAATAATAATAACAAGATTCCAATCCACCGTGTGCAGCTAAAATCATGTAAGATCTAAGTCCATTTGTTGCCAAAATGGCATTGTCAGAGCTATTTTTAGAGCAGTATAGTGTTTGGAAAAAGAAAAAAAAGCAATACTACTACACCGGTTTGTTGTCATGGTGGCAAAATCTCAAAACTAGACTATTTGAATTACACTAGTATCATTTTTGGATGCAAATAGAATGGCTTGAAATTTGAATAATGTGATAGTTTTGCCAATGGGCAAAGTCGATGCCAAATTTGGCAACAAATAACAACAGTGCCAGAATATTGTTGACATTGAATTTGGCGCAAGCGTGGAGATCACTGATCTTCATGTCCAATTTTGACGTTGACATGGAATTTGGCACAAGGATAGACTTGCTTTGCTCTAACGAAAGATTAGTCCCTGGGGACTATTGTTTTAATTTAAATAAAGATGTCATTTTCAGAAGAAGATTCATTAATATTTAATAGTAGACTACCAGACTCAATTTGGAATAACAAGTCTATTCATGTGCGTAACGGCAATATATCTAACCTTGTAATTACAAGAATGTTAAAAGGGTTGAGAATTTTTGGTCCAATTTTCCAATTAGGTCCCCAGATTGGAGGGGCTCAAGTTTATCTGCTGGGGGTATTTTCGTAAAACCGCGGTTCCACATGCTGTCATTATCTGAGCCGCAAGATTTCCGCAATGTTCTGGATGGATGCCACGTGTTTGGCTCTGCCGTTTGTAAACTGGAAATGATCTGGTGTATTTGTTAAAAAAATACCTCATAGGCTATGATGACATAGGTTGGCTTTGGAATAGGAGATCACATGGGTCTCCGCTTAAAGGCGTACATAGTATAAAATTTGCTACAGTGACATGTGGTTTGGTCCAACCATTACTCTTTTTCCCGTATCATAAAATAAATAAAAAAATTCTTAACGCATGTGCATGTCACTGAAGATCGATGTATTTGTTATTATCAAAATTTGGCAAATAAGTGTTCACACATACAAAAATTTGCTCAATATTCCATGACTTGATAACTTTTGGGAAAGTGTTAGTTCACTTTAAATTGTAAAAATATTTTTTCCCTGCATATCCATCAATTAAGATATTTTTACAACTATGAAGATTCGATGCTAACAAAGAGTGAGAATTTACGCCTACCTCCCATCATTCCATTTCCCATTTTATTAGTACAAAAAAACTTTCAATATTTTTGCAAAATTAATTAAGTTGTTATCTCATCACCATAAAATAATAAATTCTGATAAAACTTAACCACAATAAAAGTACCAAAAAAAAAAAAAAAAACCCACTGCACTCAATATTTTTGCAAAATTAATTAAGTTATTATCATCACCATAAAATAATAAATTCTGATAAAACTTAACCACAATAAAAGTACCCAAAAAAAAAAAACCCACTGGATAACTATCGATATTAATTAGGATTATTGATAGTCTTTTGAATTAAGGAATTTGAGCTTCAAATTTTTTCACGTAACTTGATTCAAAATCTCCAGACTAGCTTATAATATTGGCCAGCAAAATAGAACAATGGTAACACATATGTGGAAAAATCCATTAACGCATGTACAATCTACGCCACTCAAGATTAGATTAGCTTTTCCCCTTTATGCATACACTTAAAACTCTTACTCCTACCACAGTAACCATGGTACTACCGCCATCTCAAAACTTTTGGTTTGTTTGCAAAACAGGTGAAAACTCTGCCTAGAAACCACCAACTCTGCACCAGTTCTTTCCATTTCTCTACCTTTGGATTGCAAATTTACTGCCTTGCTGCTCCTGGACTTCATCGCTTGGTATCTTCCTCAATCCAGCGGAGAAATTCATTTCTAAGGTGTGTGCTTTCCTACTAACTCTTTCGAAAACTGCTACTATTCTGTTTTCACGCCATTACATTTGCCTAATCGCTTAGTTGCTCATGTTTGTTTCCCTTGCACCTGCATATCTATGTGTTTGTATTTGTTTATCCTTAACTCCAGACCCAGGGTTAATGCTTCTTACGGATTTTCCGTGGTAACACAATGCTCATACTGTACATCCTTTTTACTTGCTAAAGGAAAATCAGGAAATAAATGTAAAACAAGAGATCACATAAAAAGGTGTTTACAGTTACATTTTGTCCACCTTATTGATTCGGTTTTCAAGATGCGTAAAAACAAATACCCAAGTGTGCCTTATTCTCAACTTCGGACCCAACCCCAACCTCCAAAAACACCAAGCAAACGCGCCCAGAGAGAAGGCTCCATAGTTACCTCAACAGCTTACTGCACTGACATGGAAGACGATGAATTTGAACAGCCACTGAAACACAAGCAGAAAAAAGAGTAACACCAATGCCAAATGCCAGCAAACAATCTTGGGAAAATAGGCATAGAGCAAATCTTTTGTGTAAATAGTTTGCAACTGTATCTATTTTACCTAAACTACCATCCTCTAGCATATAAACACGTATTTTGCTCCACCTATTACAAACAGACAATAGAGCAAATCTTTTGCTGTAAGTGATTTGCAATATTGTTTGCTTAGTACGCAGCTATTTTGATCAACACAAGCAGCTGCAAGACTTTGGCTTGTATTTAGCCTCTTAATATGTATATAAAGTACTTCCAAACTATTTAGGGCTACAAATTCCCTTTTTTAACATATTCCACGGGCACGAAATCTTCGTGCTTGCAATGGCGAAAACCTAGTATTAAAAAAGAAGGGAAAAGAGTTGTATATTCACCCAGCTATTGTCTGGCTCTGGGTTCACATCTCACAGAGTTGCAATGCTTTCCTGTGTTCCCATCATTGATTTAATTGAACCGGTTTTAAAGAAAGAACGGGTTATTCTGTATTCGAATATCACCGCCTTTTTCTTTTCCTCGTGTTGTTTTGCAACTGCCATTGCTTACAACTCTGGGTCCATTTAATAGTTCTTAGTAGTTAGTCCTCCGACCCAATTTAATTGTCACTTTTGGGAGTTCGTGCCACTTTTCAATTGATTATATCTTATAAATTATAATATTTTAGGTGATTTTGAAAGCATTGTATTATAGAACAAATCAAGATCTATCAAACAAGATCTATATTGGATATAAAATCCATTACTAATTTAAATATATAACTAGTTTTTTTATCCAGTTAAAATAGAACTGGGACAAGTAAATTGGGACAGAGGTAGTAAGAAAGAAGTTTGCTAGTTGCTGCAGACCTAATAGCCAACCGGTACTTGGACCGGTTTGAGTGGGTAATAATGGAGATCGGCCTAACATTTTAAGATATTTCAATTTGTAAGAATTATGGCTCATATACTAAGTATAAAGAGATACTAAGAAGTTCTAGAAAGAAAGCCAGATACTGGAGTGGAGTGACAGCATTTGACTCATCACCGATGATCAAGTGAAAGTAGATTGGGCCAAAGGCCCAGGTGTTCCGTAATTGGGGGGTGGCCCCCCGCGGTACGATACGGTTCGTACGGGGTATTTTTGGGATACAGATCAAATACCAGATTAGGGTTAGAATAGAGTCGGTATAAATATTATATATTGTAAACCATATTTCGTACTGTGATAATAAAAGAACAGCAGTCGCTCTCGCTCCCGTGGACGTATCCGATAATGGAGAATCACGTATATCTCTGTGTTGGTTTTTTACTGTTTTGTACTCATAAATTGTGTGTCGATCCTAACACAATTCTAGCCTAAGTCCAAATCAATTTCAGTTTTAGTTTTACTGTCTATTTAATTTCGATGGAAGAATTTCTTTAAGTTTTTTTTTTTTTTTTTTTGATAAGTGCGAATCTGATTAAGCTCAACCACAAAAATCACTGTCTAGGGATGGAATCCCATACAACAACTAACAAATATAACTACAAAAACAGCCAATAGCTAACAAAAGAAAACTATATAGGGAAGAAAATCCTATTAGGTAAGCCCCATTGCCTGCATAGGTCTTGATTCTGCAAAGATTGCTTTACGTTTCTCCTTGTGCTTAGGAAATCTCTAACACCATCTGCAATACCTTTCATCACCTAATCATGCCTCAGAGCTTTTCCCTGAAAAATTCGACAATTCCTCTCTCTCCAAAGCCCATAAACAGCCGCAGCCAAACAACACGTAAGACTCATACACCTCAAGCTTTTGCCCTTCACCTGCACACCATACCAATCAAGGACCTCCACCAAGTTGCTAGGCATATCCAAAACCATGTTCTTATTAACCAAATGTTGCCACACAACAGTTGAAAATGGGCATTCAAAAAATAAATGTTGATGAGTTTCAGTAGCCGAGTTACAGAGTGAACAGGTTCCATCCAAGTGCAAACCCCAACTATTCAACCTATCCTTTGTGCTCAGTCTTTGAAGGACAGCCAACCAAAGAATAAAAGACCATCTAGGCACTGCATTACCAGTCCATATAATCTTGTGCCAAGGCTGAATAGGATACCTTTTCCTAATGGCATTCCAAGCTGACCTAACAGTGAAGATGCCGCTTAGGTGAGGTATCCAACTAACAGAGTCTTCAACAGTTAGATTTGGTCTCAAACTGGGAAGAGTATGAGCCATAATTGCTTGAATGGACTGATTTCGCAATCTGGGCCAACACCAATCTCCTTGGTCAATGATAGTAGCCACTTTAGCCCATAAAGCTCTGCCCAAATTAG
>BPLS01000203.1:584261-610410 GCA_019656275.1 Rhododendron kiyosumense | reverse complement strand
GGCCTTTCAAAAAACGTAGATATTTGAAATTAGTTGACTTCGTTACACACGTGTATACATACACAAAAATGGGTGTTTAGATCAAGCACCATACACACATCGGATGCCGTTGATTCCCGCGTGGGCCCCTCGGTTTTTTTTTTTAGAATTTTTGGACGGCTCGGATCGGCCGTCCGGTGGCCGGAGACGGCCCGGCGCGGCCGGTCGGTACGTTTTCCCTACATTTCCGGTCGGTACACATAGCATTACTCAAAAGGAAAAGAAGACCAAAGTAACAGTGATTACTGATCTCGTTATATATCCGAAGCCAGGGGTTGAGAAGCCATGACAGAATCAAGCATGGAGAGAATGATTGAGTACGACGTGAAAGCCAACATTTTTGCAGCGAGAGTACGTGGTTGGAATGACGCTCTTGATTGGGAAAGCTAACTCGCAAAAACTCTCTTTCTTCGCCACTCAAATACATCATCCCATGGAAGAGATGTAGCAAGCTGGTGGGGTTAACTAAATCGTTGTTCAAGCCCGAGGTCTTGTGGGGCTTACCTCAAGGCCGGTTCGGAGGATATCTGCTGTTAACTGACATGAGAAAGGAATTTATGTACATCACTAATCCGCATAAAAAGATGAAGAATAGAAAAGTGAAAACCATAGAGAAAATCAGAATAAGGGGAAAAAGAACAGAAACAAGACTCACCAAAACTAGAGAAAAAAACAGACGGAGCAGCCACCGACGGAGAAGCCAGCCGAATCACCACACCGTGGCATGCCTTCGTCCACCACAGTAAGCGGTGATTGCTGATGGCATAGATGGATTAATGGTTCATGGTTGTTTGGGGTTAGGATACCGAAAGAGAACTTCTTTTCATCTATTGTTTCGCGCTATAGAGTTGTTTGTAAGTTTCGAATCATGTAGTTTTGACTTCTGAGGTGACCGATACCAAAACGAAAAAACAAAAAATTCCATGGTTCAAAATTGAAACCAATCAAACCCTTACTGGACCAACCAAAACTCTTCATTTTCCAGTCTTTTCGATCCGTTATCACCCCTAAGTACTGGGCAAGATAGCTGAAAATGTCATGTTTAGACAAGTGGAATTTGCCTACAAATTTCCATGCAGAATCATGTATAGTCTTTCGTGGTCTTCTATTTTCGAACCAAAACAAAACACCACCATTTGGCTTAATTCATAACTTCCAGCAACTCCAATTTCCCGGGGGCCCTGTTGTCCCTTAGCCGTCCATCTATAAATTGCCAAGATGATATTTGAACCATCCATTACCGAGCAAATGGACCGCTCAGATGGGGAGAACACCCACCCGAGTTAGCTTGATGGGAAACCACTCTAATTTTTCATTAGAAATTTCCAAGGAACATAGACGAAATAAAACTTTTAACTTTACTAACCTCTTTTAACTTCTGAAACTATCAACTAAAGGAGAACAAACATGAAATCTACCCATAAAGATGTTCCTAAGAAATATCTACTCGTACAACCCACCCAAACAGTGGAATTCCCTTCTACCACCTCGGCTCAGAACCCAACCCCAGCCGCGCCGACTCCGAACGTGGCTCGGCGGTGAGGCTCAAGCTGCTCAATCTTCCTATTCTTCCAAAAACAGGTCTCCGGGGCCAGCTTAGCCGCCGCCGTCCTCATCGGCTCCGAGTTGCACCGCGTCAGCACGAACGGCTCGTACGCCACCGCGTTCACCAGCTTCTGCTCTATCAACGCCGCCATCGACACCGCCTTGGAAGGCCCCGCAGTCGAGTCAATGCTGACCCTCCTCCTGGGCCCGTCGCAGCTGTCGGTTCTCTTGACCTTTCTTCTCTCCGGTTGCCACCTGATAAAATCCCCACTGCAAACCCACGTCTCCTTTGAAACCTCCATTGATAGCTTCGGCTCACACATCATCAGTAGTAAACACTCCGGCAACAATGAGCTTCTCTCTCCTCTGTTTTCTTGTTCTTTCTTCACCTCTTCTTCGCTCTCTGGATTCCCATTTCCTTCTCCTTCTCTGGCTTCTGATTCTATCAGGTTTTCTTCTGACTGGGTCCATTCCTCTCTCTCTTCTTCCAATTGGGTCTCTTTCCCTCCCATTGACAACTCCTTTGTTTCTTCAATCTTTTCAGCCTCTTCTTCTTCGAAAAACATCTCATGAAGTCCTAAGAACAAGTTCTCATCCGGAGACCTGATTTCTTCACTCTGAACCTCCCTGGACTGACAATCTTCAACTGGGTTTTCCACATTTTCTTCATTTCCTAATGTCTGCAAATCTGAAAAAGCTTCAAAAACAGAGCAGCTCACCTCATTTTCCTCTGCCTCCGATGAAACCTTAACCTCTTGAACTACTACTGGCTCTAATTCATCATTTTCTTCATATCCTTCTTCAATTTCCTCACTAATTTCCAAATTCTCTTCTGGGTTTTCTCCCTCTTCACCTTCTTCTTGCACCTCCATTACCAAATGTACCTCTCCTTCTGGGCTTTCTCTCTCTTCTGCTTCTTTTTGCACCTCCACAGTTGAATCTTGTACCTCTCCTTCTGGGTTCTCTCTCTCTTCAGCTTCTTCTTGTCCCTCCATAACCAAATCATGTGCTTTTGCTTCTGGGTTTTCTTCCTTTTGCTCTTCAGCAGAAACCAATGTCCCAAAAGCTTCAACCTTTTTATCCTCCGTTGATCTTTCTCCATCTGGACCACCCACTTCTTCATCTCCTTCATCCTCGTCCTCCTCCTCTTCTTCTTCTTCTTCTTCTTCTACTTCTTCAGCACTGCGTATAGGTGACTCCCAGAACCGATTAACAAGAGCCGAAACCCTAATAGGATCAGATCTGCACCTCATCAACAAAAGAGCATTCTTTGGGGGCACACAAATACTCACTCTCCTTTCCTCTTCTATCTCCACACCACACTCCTCACTCACTCCACACCTCCCATCCTCAATCTCTCTCTCTCCTCCCTCTGCTTCTCTCTCCTCACCCTCTCCACCCACCACCAACTCTATCTCCCTCCCCTGCACCCCCACCAACCACCTCCCGAACACCGCCACGCACGAAGAATCCCCACCATTCCCTCTCCCTTCTTTTACTCTCTCTCCTGTGCCGCCTGTCGAGAAGCACGATGGGCGGCACGGAAACAAGCAGCTGAATTCAGCCCCAAACCCTCTTAAAGCTTCACAAATCGTTAAAGGGAGATGAACCCACTTCTGATTAGGGTTCACATTCCCTTCGGTTTTGCGAAAACTTACTTCCCCGGTTTTAATACTCTGCTTCTTGCTCCCCTGTTTTTTCTTGGTTTTGACTCGGACTTGGCCGATGCAGGTGACTTTGGGAGAGGAAGGCTCGGAAAAATCGAAGGCGGAGCGGGGTTTTTTCCCTGCGGTGGGGAACATGGGGGATTGCGCGCCTCTGAGGCTTCTGTTGGTTTTGAGGCGGCGGCTGAGGGATGGTGGGAGAGACATAGGGGTGGTGGAGTCGCGTGGGTGGCGGTTGGGGCTGAGGATTGATTTCGATGTGATTTTCATTGTGGTGCTTTGGCCATCAAGCAGCAGGAAAAATGGTGGTTAGATAAAGCGGCAGAAAATGCCGAGGCAGTTTACTGTATGATTGATAAAGTAAGCTGTGATTTGCTTGGAGTCTTGGACTGTGGGTTGTGGTTGTGGACTGGGGAGAGATACGGATATACGGATATGTGGATGGGGAGAGATACGGATGTGTGGAGAGAGACAGTGTGTGTATGTGTGTGTGTGATATGATGGTTGAGGGAGGATGAGATGAGAATATTGCCGTTTGTCTTTAGGCAAAAGTAACAACTATGCTTGTGGGGTTCAGTGGAGTATTAAGCCAAAGGTCTATCCTCCATCCAAACGCGCCATGAAGGAAATAACAGGTGAGCTTATCAATTGCGAAGAGGTTGTGTATATCTGCTACGTTATCTATGCTTTGTTGCTTATGGGTTTCAGGCAGTGTCTGTTCGGCGCATGTAAATTTGGTTCAGATTTAGAGAGAGAAAGATGAGAAAGAGTGGTGAGGTGAGAGAAAAGTAAAGGAGAGAGGGTGGTTTCAATTAGAGCTGTCCAACACACTTTTGAATTACCCAAAAGAACTGAGCGGACACCACGTCGACACAGCCACGTCCGATACCCAAAAATTTCTCTTGATTGAGATTGTGACTTAATTGTAAACTGATAAAAGACTATTATCCAAACCAGAGAATAGTGAGTTTTTTTTAATAACAGGATGTTTGGATAAACTTTCGCGTAACTTGACTAATTTTTATTCCTGTGAACTTTAACAACTATGCAAAGATCAAGTAGTCCAAAGATTTCGATTTTGATTTTGACTTTTTTTGGTTGGTGTGAGAGTTAAATTGCAAGCCTTAATAGTTAACCTCTTAATATAATGCTATCAATCGACCAACTCTTGAGAGATTAACTAGAGAATTGTGATTTCCAAATTCTAATCCCATAAATAAATACCAACCCCTAACCATTGCAGGGAACATGTCCCCCACCCTAATGTCCCATTTTTAGTTCCCAAAACAGACATGCCCTCGATCGTTTTGCAAGAAAATCCCCCAAAATATTCGTGTGCTCATTTGTTTAGTTGATCAACGGGTGGATTTCGGAGGGTGCGTGGACGGATTTATTCTTCAAATTATAAGAGCCCGTAACATATAAAGTTTTAGGAAAAATCTACAATTACACCCAATTTGCACGCATAAACACTCACATGTGGACGTTCAGTAGTGTGTGCGGACTCCACTTATCTATATAATTATTTGTGCATTTGTGTCCGAATGTAATAATGTGATTGTAAAATGATAAAAAATAAAAAAATCCAAATATTGGAGCATAGAAGTTTGTTCCTCCGAAGTTCAAAATCATAGGTAGTTTGAAAATAGCGAGGGGAAGGATAGATGGAATGAAAAAT
Organism: Rhododendron kiyosumense; assembly: GCA_019656275.1. Classification (NCBI taxonomy): domain Eukaryota; kingdom Viridiplantae; phylum Streptophyta; class Magnoliopsida; order Ericales; family Ericaceae; genus Rhododendron; species Rhododendron kiyosumense. Next base: position 605,484 of record BPLS01000203.1, on the reverse strand, counting down.
GGAAAATGAGACTCCAGACCATCGGTGTAACTTCCCGAAAGTGTCCATCATCCTCAAAACACAGCTACCGGTCCACCACCATGGTCATCATCTCGTATAAAAGGCCTTATCATGGATTCGTATGATGTTTTGAATCGTTCATTTTATAAGTAAATTTGCGATAATAGTGGCAACTTCGATATTAAAACAGAAAGGCGGAGTAAAAATTAGGGAAGTGGAGAGATTATTATTCACGGAAAGGGCGTGATTCTCTTATTTCACGGAGTCACGCAATTTCGTCTGTTCATTTTGACTTTAGACGGTCCAGATTTTAAATGAAATTTATTAAAATTCAGATCGTTCAAAGTATTTTTGAATAATCCGAATTCATCTCCGTTAAAAATTTATTCACGGAACTCTGTGAATAAATTTTTGTGCGTTGATGACATGGTGTAGGTGCCACTTCAAAAGGGGTTTATACGGACGAGTTGAGAGACACAGAATCCAGTCCAGCCACAGGAGGGATGAACGGCAGCACGTGACGAGAGTTTTGACAAACCATGCAAATGAAAGTAATGATTTTTTGTTCAGATGTCTACCCTACTTATAATGAGATAAAAATGGGTATCGCTAAGCAGCATAATTGTGGGACAACTCCAAAGGGCATTAAGAGCCCGTTCCAGAACACCTTCTTAAAAAAAATATTTATTTCACATTTTTAAACTTCAAAATAATGTAAATGAAAAATAATTTTTTGATTTTTTTTGCACCTTATTTTTAAAATAAGATCCATATTGCATATTTTTAGATTTTATTAAGCCCATTATTTTTTAGCTTAAAATTGATTTCTTAAAAAATAAGTACTTAAAACTCGTTCTGGAACGGGGCCTAAGCGCCACACCAAATACTTGTGTTTTTGGGGAGAATCGAACCTTCCCAGGAAGTGTCACCAAGATTCGAGGACATTCACGAATGAAAGTAATGATTAAGGGGATGTTAGGTACAAAGAAAATTTATCCAGAAATGATTCGGAATACACTGTTTTTAACCGGTCATAAAGTTTTTTAAGACCGAGTCACAAATAATGTATTCCGGGTTATTTCCAGGTAAAATTTATCTGCACATAGCATTTCTGAATGGTGAATAACGAGAGTGGGTCACTGCAGACGAAGAGCTTCGCTGGCCTGGCAGGCACTGGCCTGCTACTGTTTACTACTGTGCTACACGCACTCCGTAGAAAAGCTGCTCAAAACTGAGCGCGTGATCAGAATTTACACGTACAATCCAGTGTCGTCAAACGCAAACCAAAATACACAAATATACACAACTATATAAATAAATAAAAAGAAGTACAAGAGGGGTGATCAAACCAAAAAAACGAGTACAAAACGTATAGCAAATGTGATAGTGAGACCATGTTCCAAAGTACGTGAGTGATGTTGATTGTATAAATAAGCACCCGTTCCGCTAAGGTTCTTAGCGGGCAAGGTTCAGACCAGTTTCGTCTACAACCAGTTGAATCCAGTTTGGATTATTTGTAAGCCCTTCCCGAATTTATAATAATGATCGGAACTGTTCGCTTTTTATAACTTGTCGAGAATATTGACAACGCCAAAACACGTTAATTGAATATTGTTTGATATGATTTCGAAATGCATTTATCTTTGGATAATTGTGTCAAATGGGTTGCAATCCAGTGCTGCATACTTTTTCCCCCCAAATTTAATGTATTTCAAAATCATATTAAATGATATCAGATCAACGTGATTTTTGGCGTTGTCAATGTTTTCGACAAGTTTTAAAAAGTGAATTATTCCGATCATTGTTGTAAGCCCATAAAGGGCCGGCAAATGGTCCAAACTAGACCGAATTGGTTGGAGACCAACTAGTCTGGACCCTTATCCGATTCTTAGAGCTACGTGCAAAACAAAGAAACACAAACAATCTCTAACCGTCCATTGTTATAATTAATGGTCAAAATTCACTTAAACTCTTCACCCGTCCAAACACATCTAGACGGCCAAAATTAGTTATACAACCTAAACAACGATTGTGCATGTAACATTTCGGTTTTTTAAGTACTCATTTTCTTGTTTTATGATCATTCTTTCATAATAAATCACATTTAATTTTTAAAAAAAAAGCACTATAAGCTACCACTAGTAACTTTTTTTCTCTTTTTTTTTTTGAAACTTACTGTACTAGTAACTTGAACTAAGCATTTTCGACCACGTAGTTAAGCTCCAATAAATAACTGGGCCAGTTGTCCATGTTGTGTTACTGTTACAACAAAACAGCGCTCATTATCTACTCTCATATGCAGCAAAATTAAAATTTAAAAAGCATACACCACCATCCGGGCCTAGGAGTTAGCCAGTATGAATTTTACAACTCCAATGGAGACCAATAAATGAGAGATTTGACTGATCAAAATTGGAGGGAAACTTAATCCAATCAATTGGACCGAGTGGATTTGTGATACTGATGGGGAACAATATTGATTAACAAGGATTGGGAAACACTGTAGTGCGTTGTATAGTGTGGTATCGTAACCGTTCAAAAGTGTTTTCATTCAATGGTTCAAATTTAAAATAAATTTTTTGAGGAAAGAGTTGATGAGATCGACGACATGTGCACTACACAGAAATTCACTTCAATACTTCTGAATCTAAAAGTATTTTTAATGGTTCAGATTAAAAAAAAATATAGCTGTGGTAGCATTCGCACAAGAATCAACAAACCATTCAACATCCCACCTTGCTTTTGGTGTACTTTAAGGAGATGGACACACATGGATCAATCTAAGAAGAGGGGGGAAACCTCACTTCAAGGTGAAATGGCTGAGGTTTTGGTTTTAATAATGTCTTGTAAGTGGTCAAGGTTTGCTTCAAGAAGAGGGCTTTGACCACGCATTTACACAAACCACAAGAGAACAGGACAAGAGAAAAAGTGAAAAACCATTAAAAAAAGGGACCAAAAGCAGAGCAAAATGGCCAAACTAGTATTTACTGAAACTACTTTTTGCAATATGCTGAGGCTAATAAGCTACTCCATAGAGCTAAAGCTGAACCTCAAGCTAGAGTTGTCTGAGGAAAGGTCAGATTGGACTTTTTATGGCTTTTAATTACTCTTAATTAAAGGTGTTCTATATAAGTTAGGTGAGTGGGGGAGCCCGACTATGGAGAAATTTTTGGATGTCAAGTAACTACTGCGTAGACGTGCCTATATGGTGTCCGAACAGTCTATCTGAGCCGTTTAAAAGTGTATTGAACTATTCAAATTGAAACTCTCTCTATTCTCACCCCACCACTCTCTATCCTCTTTCTCTCTCCAAATCCGAGCTGTCCAAAACCGAAATGTAGAACCCGAATGCACTGCTCGGGCACCACGTGGTACTTGTTCGGCACCCAAAAATTTCTCCTATACTATGGGTATAGTATTTGGTGTACACCAAATGTATTGTGAAACTTATTTTGGGATCCAAACTAATAATCTAACAATCAAACAATTTGTTAAGAACACTGTTTCAAGAGTTTCTGGAAAAAAAAAAAAACCAACTCATTTGAATACCGGTAAATGCTTTATCGAAACATTCAAATATCCGTCAATGCATTATCGATTCGTTCAATTTTCGTCCCTGCGAATTTAGGGATGAAAAACGATCAATCCCTCACCGATTTCCAAGAGAGCTGATTTTTTGAAATAACTCCTGAAAACATGTTTTAAACAAACTAAACGGCTCCGATCATTTGTGTAGTACACTAACAATGTACCCAAAGTTTTTTCTTTTGGGTGAGTGGGGAGTTATCTGCCTCCCCTTCTGCCATAGGATCAGGTGGTACACGCAATAGCTCCAAATAATGTGGGGGTCTATAACCACTTACTGGGCCTCTCAGCTTGGGCCACATGCATTTCTTACACATCATTCTGCAGCTTTCCTGGCACCATGTGAGGCTAATCTTTTACTTAGCCTTTAAATCCCCTCGGAATCGAAATGTGTTATGGTAGTACAATTTTTTTGGAGATGTACTTATTAATTCAACAACTTATCTATGTCAAGTGTTCGATTTATTTGGTTTCAAATGCATATTATTCAGTAATCTTTAAAAGGAAAGTGAGATAGAGCATGCTTAGAGGGGATGAGTCGTGCCTGGATTATTCTTTTTCTGGCCATTTTCACCCAAGCATAAGCTCGTAGCCCTAACGCCAAACACCCCTTTCTACCAGCTGGCTTTAAAAGGAATCAATGTAATGTACCGGAGCTCTACTTGTTAAAGTCTCATTCGACATCCTCTCATTAGACAAACAAAGCCAATCCCCAATACGTTTTTAAGCTTGTTAACTTATCCAGCCCGACTCAAATTAAACTCGATATCTTATACGTATTCATTTGTGTCATTGTGTGGAAAAATCGAGCCACTTGTACTCAGCCCAGAACTAGAATGACCGAAACTTGTTCATCGGTAGACTTTATTACTTGAACTGAACTTGAACATATTTTACTTTCAAGCTTAACCTCCGGAAGTAGTAGTTGGGTAGATGAGCTCAACAAAGGTAGGGCAGCCTCACTATCCAATGACTTCTTCACCTTCTAAATGAAAGAAAAAGATTGAAATTGAAGTCAACGAAAAATTCAAGACAGACACCGAACATGTCAAATTACCTACTCTCATCCTTGCGGTATATTTAGCCCGGAGTCACTGGTGACGGTGCTTGTGGCAGCGCCACTTGTCACAGTGACATTGGCTGGTGGCACGACAACTGAAGTCCCCGCATCACCAGAACTGAGAACCTCAGTAGTTTTTGGTGGCAGAACCTTAGCCTCAGTGGATACATTCACATTACCAAAAGAAGTAGGGGGAACCACCACGGGTACAACATCTGAAATTCCCTCTGCTTTTTGCTGCTGTTTTTGCATCCTTGGTTCAATAGGAGGATAAACCCTCAAACTGTTGGATGTAGGGGGATCCGCACCAGTCTTGTGCTGGTGCGCGGGTCCCAGTTCGTTTTTGACAAGAAGTTGCTGCAACCTGTAATCAGTTTCTGGCCGACGGCAAACCTTTCTCAAAGGCACAATTTCCTGAAGCAACAGTCAGAAACAAACACATTGGTCAACATGAGTTGCATTCAATACACGTATGTTCCATGGGTGCAAAATAGAAAGAATGAAACTGCATGCGACTGAGAGTACTGTTTTACTTGTGCGGTAATTTGAAAAAGGAGAAAATATGTGATTTTTGACTTTTTACAATCAAAGTTGTCAAAAGCAGGAATTATTTCCCATAGATACCTGCAAATGAATGAGAAAGTGCTGTTCCAGGCAATACATAATGACTCAAAGAAGGCTCTTCAGTGAGACAATATTTAGGTGTATACCTCAGATTGGTCATGATCATAACGCACCAGGAACCTGCAGCGGCAACCTCTTACGTCGTGCCTCCGTCTCTGTGCATCGAGAACGTGAGCATCAAAGTAAAGAGCTTGCTCTTTGCCTTCCTGAAATTTTTTATAAAGACATCAAGTAGCGATTGTCAAGATCTGATAAATTTGTCTTCTTCACAAAACATTGAGAAATATACTCATTCTAGGGCATTATTACGTGAATATCCACACCTGAAAACAGAGTGTTAGATCCCCAGGAAGGACTGCAACACATTCTGATGATTCGCATGGAAGAGACCGTTGTCTGACATGCTTTCGGACGTTAATCCATTCATCCTCCTCCGCCCCGAAACCAGCAAACCGAACAAGCACGTCCTAAATGAGTCCAGAGTTTATGAGTCAAGGAAGAAGTCGCTCCAAAAGACCAAGACTAGTCACAAAACCAACCAGAATTTTCAACCTTTACAACATGTTCAAGGAACAAGACTTTTAAGTCCAAGAAAAGGTTGCACTTTCTAGAAGGTTTCACCACAGAGTTCAGTAACAAAGTCTATATTCCATATCCTACGAACCCGTTTGAAGACCTTTCCTCTCCATTAATTGGGCATTATATAATCGGGTGGAACCAGATGATAGTTCATGAAGAGTCTAAAGAATTCCAAAATGGACAAGAAGCTTATACTTGTACAGACTAAGTGATACTTGCACAGACTATATTATGCATCTCTAGGAATAAAGTCTAAAGATGGGTGAACTAACTCAGGCAGGAATTAAGGATAACAATCATGAAGACTACAAAATTCCAAACAATGAGTTCAAGGATAATATTTCTGCCCTCTACCAAATAATCAAGCAATGAAGGAGAAAAGATTCAAGAATTACCGCATCACCCATCTCAAGAGATCTATGAGATATAAACATTGTGACGTCATACCTGAGGAAGAGCAAGAAATAACTATTATCTTCTTACACAGATGTTACTTATCTGAGAGGATGTGGGCAAACATCACATAAATGCCAACAATACTGACCATGCACCATCCCTTGCAGATTTAGCTTCAAACTCCATCTGTGTATGATCTGAAACTGTCCTTCCTAAACTTGGAGCTATAGATGACCACAATAAGAACAACACAATTGAAGTAGGATAATATGAAGAAGAGAACTGTCAAACATGAAGTTATGACAATGAAACCATACAAAGAAAATAAGAAAGTCTGAAATTTAGACCCGTAAAGTCGGTAAGAGCAAAGAGGCTGGCAGATACAAGAAGTAAGTCGATTGTACATTGGGGAGACTGCCTTGCACCAATGAGCAAGTCAAACATAGACACATAGTTCTTACTGTCAAGAGTAATTCCCTATTCCTTATTCTGTGACAGAGAAAATACTACAACAGTAAAGACAGCTATGAATGACTTGTAATTTTGTTTCTCAAACATAATACTGATCACTGGAATCAGTCAAAATCTAGGACCTTGTTCGTTCTGGGGTCTCAAATCCCTTGCGCACGGTCTCCAATAAATTTTCTCTATCTATCTCTCTCCACTCATTACTCTTAAAAACCTTCCTCAAAACCCAAACTGAACAGGGCCTACATGACTAAGGCCTGTTCCATGCAACATTTCACTCAAATAAACTAATGTTTGCAACTCACTTGCATATAACTGTACTCCAGTACCCCAGCAACAACTACATACTTCAAGTTAATAGTGAATGAGAGAAGAGAAGGAAACACGAAAGGCCTAGAAAAAGAGTAACAGATGGAAAAAGAAAAAACTAAAACGTAATAAAAACATGTGTTTTCCCTTTTTGACAATCAATGTCTCGAACAATTCCTAGTGGTGAAGTTTTGCAGGTAGGTTGATGAAGCCAGAACTTCATATACATCCTCAACTCAAAATATGTTAATGCCAATTACCCGAGGTCAGATAATATATCTATTTCCCCAGCGTGCTTGATTGAAAGACATTTAATCACCAAGTATGAAGTAACGTTCTCATCATCTCAGCCCATGTCCTCCACAATCTTTCTCTCTTAGTTTGGCACCTTCATCCACAATCGATCCCTTCTACCAAGAATTTACTGAATAAACCTAGTCACATAAATTTCTCCCATTTATGTCAATCGTCAACCGATGCTTACGACCTTCCACAATTTCATTCATATCTTATAACATCTGTTTCCAAGTAAGTGGTCCACACACTCCTTAGGTCACCCTTTTTTATGATAACTGAGAAATTCTCAATCAAGTACGACACCCTACTTTTAGTGATCTTACACTTCCATATTTTGTTCTATCCTACTTCATTAAAAACTTTCAGACTCGAAAGTATCATTTCATGTGTTGTAATACTAGAGTTGATACCATTGATTAAGACTAGGGCATACTATATTGAATGTGCTAGTGAAGTTTAAAACCAAGCACGAGGTAAACTAAACAGAGAGGATGACCAAACTCAGTCAATTAAGCCACAAGGTAAACTAAACAGCACGAGGTGGAAATTAAAATCACTTGCACTGGAAATCAATGAGAAAAGTGCTTTACAATGCTCCTTCAATCACAATTGAAACCATAAAGCATATCACCTCCAACCTTTAGACCACTAAATGTTACTCCAATACGGCAAAGAAAATGAACATTTGAGCTAACTTTTTGCTCTATTAGCTCGACAGAATAAAGAATAAACCCACAAGAAAGGAGATACTTTGGGATTTTTCAAGAGTACAAGGGTTGCTTGAGAAGAGGCTGTGCAATTCATTTTTCCTTCAAAAAGCCTCCAGCAAACTACGAAGCGAACTGAAGATGGAAGATTCTAAGAACTTTGGCAAAAAGTAATAACACCATATAGTATTGCTTCATACGAGTACAATAGTATCTTGACTATTTTCTCCAGAACATTTACTAATTCAAACTACAATATCTATACAAATTTCAAAATGACGTGTACAAATTGAGGCTGCCACAGATATAGCATATGTGCTAACGTGCATATATTATAATCATATGGAACAGTGCATAGCTACAACACAACGTAAAACGTGAAAATATTCAACTCAGTGCCACTTTGGCACAGAGAGTCATTAGAGGTATGATACTCTAGGGCCCTAGGCATCAAAATACAAGATACGTATTTGCATAGGCTATTGAGGCCCCAAAGAAGAATTCCCTAAGCAAAAAAAGAATCCAAAATACAAACTAGAGGCAAAATTGCTAAGGAAATATAAAGGAGATCTATGACCACATGTGCTAAAGAACCATAGTCTTTGAATGGTTTTAATCCTACCTGAAGGAGCGTTCGTCGATTGAGGGGTTTGAGAAACACTTCTCACTGCAGTTGAATCAGTGCGAGGCATAGGTGTAACACCTAATTTCTCAGGACCCTTAGCTGTTTTTGCCCTGACAGCATACCGCCTATTCTGGAACCAATTCCACACCTTAAAAAAAACTATTTGAATTAGGAAGATATATTCTTTGTGTGGATCATCAAGAAGCAGTCAAGAGAAAGTATTTTACTTGTTTCATTTGAACTTCAACTTTTCCCAACCGCTCCGCCGAACCACTAAAACCAAAGACAGCAATGGCATGAACAGAATTTTGTGTTGCAAGGAGAGCAAGCAGTTTCCAAGTATTGAATTCTCGGATTAATGGACGTTAACTACATACCTGAACTTCTTAGCAAGAGCTTCAAGAACTTCACGTGTTGGCATCTGATTAAGGTGTTCTTGCAGTATAGCTTCCATCTCTACAACCTAGTAGACCAATAAAATTACATCGTTGAGGTTGTTCAAATTTATCAGAAACCTCCCAAAAGATGCTATCATAATCAGTGCCATGAATAAAGGTATGTTCTGCTGTATTGTTCAAATGCATCTGTAATGAAGAAACAAAAACATTGAACCTAAAACCCGATATGTTTGACCCCAAAACAAATTCGAGCTAGTTCGTTTGCAGAGGCACGTATTCTAGAAATTAATTATACGAGATAGAACCATTCATGAAATAAGGCAATAGTTTAATCGCAAGCGAATGGCCACATCATATAAATAAAAGAGACATCTCCAATCTGCATCCTATTTCTGTATTACTACCTCCATACCATAGTGTTTGTCCAGTCCTCAAAATGGGACTTAAAAATAACACAATTTTTGAAGAAAAATTCAAACTTTTTTCATAAATTAAAAGAACTCATTGATATCTAGTAGTCTTGATAAATTTTGCATGGGAACTTGTGGAAAGTGGGGGAAGAGGGGAAAATAATTAATAAGGAAAATGTGATGGGAAAAAATGGGGGGAAATTTCACTGTACTTAGAACCCTATTTCGCCATTTTCTCCTCTTCTCTCTCAAACAAAACAAGGGAAGGAAAAAAATTTTAAACTTTCCCTTCCTTTCCCCATGTTTGTAAACTATCGAGGAAGTTGTGTCGAGATAAGGACACATGGCAGTTTTCTACCAAATTCCAACCTGTCGAGAATATGACGGTCAATTAAAGACACGTGGCAAAGGTTGAAGAAAGGGAAAAGGAATTCTGGATCAAGACAAAGGCAGTTGAGTCGAGAATGTTGGAAAAGAAGACATTTGGACAAGTAACTACCTTATCCGGACAGGAAGCTTCAGACAAATAACTACCCTATTCAAACCCTAAGAGGGACAAGTTCCAAGTTTGAATTTGAAGACAAAGTGGCAGGCCTCTAAATATCAGACTTAAAGAGTCAGAAATACACCGATCAATCGCCCAAAGGCTTCTACTTTTTACAGTTTTTACTTTCCTTGTACCTTTATTTTCCGGTCATTTACTTCTTTCACTTACAACTAGGTCTGTAGTTTAAGTTCTGTCGATTGTACCCCATTTGGAGAGTAATAAAAGTTCTTTGTTATTCTTCATCCTTGGTTTGTTTCCAGAAAAGTCCCGAAAAAGGGCAAGGAACCAAACTCCACTTACTAACATCCACATTCCAGTACTCATTCGAGTACTTCAAAATCAAACTCTGTCGATACTCGACGACCGAGTGAAACTTAAGATAGCCAGTTCCAAACAAAGCGTAAGTTATAAACGAACTATGAAAGATAAAAAGGAATGCTCAGTAAACAGTTTTAAATCTCAGAATCAAAGCAATTAGAGAAGATATTGGCGCAAAAATTCAGATATAGCAAAACATTGAAATCAAGCGACCGCTTTGATATGTTCCATATTGGTGACAAGACAGGAGAAGTGAGAAAGAGAGAATATGAACCTCAGATTGGCTGAAGCGGAAGGCCGGGCTTCCGTTACTCGGCGGTCTCCCCATCCTCTAATGATAGTCTCAGTGCCTCCAACAGCCGGTGAAAGAAAAGAGAGAGAGAGAGAGAGAGAGAGAGAGAAGTTGGGCACCTGGGCTTTGGCTTGGGCGGATCGGGAAAACTATATATGTCGTGGATGGCATAAACGAAGAGATATTATTTACAAATTTTATTTACGGCGATCAATCTTATTTACTGTTAAGTGATTGTTTTTAATTCGGATCATTTAAAATATTTTTGGAAGTTTTTCTCATAAGTGAATAAAAAATGATACTCATACAATAATCTAAATACAATCTTTCACATGTATATGAGCTCTACACACATGTGTGGCCCCACGTATATGTGAGAGACTGTGTAAGTAAATAGTACATGTTTATAACTTGCAAAATTTTAAAATGGGTGTCACCGCATGTGTACCACACGTGTGGGGCCCGTACCAAGTCTTACAAAAATACAAAAAATACCTATAAATTTTAAAACAATTTTTTATGAAACCCTATAAAAAATCAACTCCAACGGATATCAATTTCAATGCTGCTCAGTCTCACCCCTGCAAATCCAGACAAAATACTTACCGATATCCGTTTGGACTTTCTCTAATTTAAAAACGCAATGAGCCGATGAGCGTAGTTGTTCTTAAACAAGTTTTTAATAATTAGGTGCCCGTGCCAGCTTACACGCACCCCGGATAATCCTCGGACCATAGACACAACATTCACCAGCAGGAGACTTTCTTACATTCTGTAGATAAAAAGGTATGCTGGACATCTGTTTTACACTGATTAGACAAAAAAAAAAGATTCACTGGCATTTCTTTACTCCGTCGTGTTACAAGAGTATTACAGTACAATCACCTCACAAATTCAATCTAAATGCAAATTCATACATTCAATGAAATAAAACCAAATTCAACTAAAAATATCAAATCGAGAGAAGCAAAAAGAGTTGCACAAGGCTGTGTCCTCGTATCCGTTCTTCCTTTTTCATATTGTGATTCTGACAAGCTCAATTCTTGTTTCGATCACGATAACTATTTGAGTGAGTTTTCATTGAGCATTTGGTATGGTTTTAGGCTGCTTCCGAAGCGTTTACTGCAGCTTCTGAAAGCAAAATGAAGCTAAGATACAGCCACAGTACCGCTGCTGGAACTTAAAGTTTCAATCTCCTTAGGTTTCTTTTTTTGTTTACGTTTCTTCTGTTTTTCCTTAAGTCTGGCGAAATCTTTGTTGCTTTTCTCCCATTCTTTCTTGTTTCTCTGATAAAGCAGCATCGCAGCACGGGCATCTTCTATCTGAAACCAAAGGAATCGATAACACATTCTATTAGCATCAGGTCTCAACTAGGGCTAGGCAAAATGCAAAAGGAAAGTGATATTAAGCAAATTTCAATACAATAACAAGAAACAAATACAGAAGAGCATCAGGAAACCATTGGGCAGGATTAACCCAAAACCGGGCACCTCAAGGGGGGTTTTGACCCGAAGAAATGTGAAAATACCAATATCCATACACAGCACGTGTCATACCAAATGGATAAAAGATAGCAATGTGAGGAGTGAAATTAACTAAAAATACACCAGCTGGAAAGATAAGAACTAACAGGGCAATGCTCCCCATTTTGTATCTTCACACCGAGAAACTCAGCTGAAAGATGTCGAAGTGCTTTACTCCGGCCTTCCTTACTGCAAGAACAACATAAGAGTTCATAGCTAAATGCGGAGTCAACAAACGGGAACATAGGGTTTTACAATAATCAAGCAAACAGGAGAAAACTCACTTCAGAAAGGGTTGATATTCGGAGGTATCTCGCAGATCCTTCTTTGAATGAGTTAATAGCAATGCCTGTACAGAAAATCCAATCCAAACTCTCAGGCAACTGTTATTATATATGAAAAAACTGGGAAACTAGGTACGTTAACCTTAAGATCGTTGCGCAAGGCATGGCCAACAAGAATCCTTCCCTTGATCAACTCCGCAACCTTTTTCTGAACAACGCGGAACTCTTTTGCTGCAGATAATGTCATAGACATGCGTAAGATGTCATACAACTGTTGCTGAAATTTTGCACACTACTTCACACTCAGTTGGTTAGTTACCAAAACAGATTTGTCACTTTTACAATGCATGATTGAACAGCCTACTCAAGAACAGAATTTAGAAGTTTGAAATAAATGACCTCCAAGCGACTACATTTTTTCTCCCTTTCCCATTGAGAGGGAGGGAGGTGTGGAGCAAATATATACTATATATAAATATAAGTTCAACCTTTCCTCAGGTGCTGAGGTCGGATGCCGCTGATTTTCGTTCGGAAGTCAACAACACGATCAACTGGTCGAACATACTCATCATATATGACATTTCCCCACTTATTAACCTGCCGCAAACTGAATTATATGACATGAGGATAAAATGTATAGGTAACGATAAACCCAAAACCATACAAACAAAAACATGGTTCAAAATAGCCAATGGCGGAAGACAAGCAATTCTCATAATGTCATTTGTACAAGCAATCAGGGTCTATCATTTGACTTCACAAGTGTGGTAGGAAATTGCATCATAATGGTTATAAGTTTTAAGCACTATCTACCCCGAAACCCAGCACAATACAAATATGAACTAGTAGCCAATTGAAACATTTCTGCAAATTGAACTACTTCATCTTGTGCTAAAAGGACGACAGCAACTTGCACATCACATGGTTCTTGGAGAAGTACGAAACTAAAACCTCATCATGCAAATATTTGTACAAAATTTTGAAAAAGCATCCCATTCTGAGAAATTTCATGCCACGTAACCAAAACCTGGCATCATTCATGTTATTTAACGACTCGATGGCCTCGGTCTCAAACTAAACACAGAGGACCTTGATGATCAAGTAGCTCTTATCAGAAGAGCTTATCCAGATACCACACCATGCAAATCTAACTTCCTTGAGGTTATATGATTTCAAAATGCAAAACGGTAGGTAACCTTTTAAGCTAAGTTAACGACACATAGAGGACTACAACCATGTAACATTATGATACTTATCATTATCATATACAAGAAGACCCATCAGAAATCAGTTTGTGACTCTTCCCGGTGCAATAAATGACAATTATATGTGCCTCTTACTACCTATTGATGTGATGTGGATCATGTGATAAGATCAACAATGGAACTAGTCTGGCTTTTTAATTTGTCCAGAATCCAGTAACAAATTTAGATATTGCAGTTTGTTTTCTTTGTATCACCTTCATTAAATTGGAATAAAATACTGGAAACAAATATATAAGGTCATTCTTCCAAACTCAATGCAACTCAACATACCTTCATCGCAGTTCAACATGCATTCATTTTCCTTTTTTTTTCCAATACAAGTCTATACTTTTGTATGAAAAGTACGAAATCCCCATCCTTGTAAGATGGTTAAAGGTGATCATATTGATCCTTAACGACTTAACGTACAAGTAAGAGACGTTAATAGAAGGCAAACAGTACTAATAATACCAGTGTGACTCGTCCAAGGGCGCTTTTATTTCCTAGAGGGCTCACACCAACCATTTCGCAATCCATCGCTATTGCATCTGTCACACTGCAAATAGATGACGAGTTAAGGAGCTTGACAAACACCAAAACAAAATGGATAATAACAAAGATAAATGAAACTACAAACAAAACAAAACATAATATTTCCGTTGTAGCAGCCTAGGAGGTCCCAATTGACTTGGCTGTTATAAGAGCATAAGTTTTCATTTTCCTATCATTTCTTGCCACCCCAAAGTCAAAAGAATCATGAGATATTCGTCATTTGTTATCATTCCACTGCTGAGATCACCAATAGTTAGAGTCCGAACTACAAACCTTTTAGCTAGAATGAATACAAAGACATAAATTTTCGCATCTTTGCTTGTACTTCAATAACCAAGAAAACATTCCAGACGGGCAAAACTCATTACGATAAGCAAGAAACACAAGGAACTATTTGGATGATCTTAACAACGCGCAAGGCCTAGGAGGAAACACACCCCCAAGTTCCAGGCTTTAACCACAACTACAAGGCTAATCCCTCGGGGTTTGAATTCCAGAAAGATGACCCACATGCTTCCATACCGAAGCTTACCAAACATACAACCCGTCAACCTAGCACCTGTCTGGCCAGATTAGGAGGTGTACCACTAAATAAACCCGGGTTCACTGAAATGGTACTACTCCATAAACTAAGCAAGAAGCTTTAGCTAGAATCTTTATCATTTAACCGGTTTTCAATACTTAAAAACTAGCAGACTAACAATCTAAGTCACTTTCCCTCTTCCGGCAATTTAGCAGTAACCAAAAAACAAAGGAGGAACTTTCCCCTCAAGATAGGTCTCAGAATAAGCAAGCACAACATCTCAAACACAGAAATGCTGTATTAAATACGTGCCCAAGTTCTCCATTTCTAATTTTGCTGAAAACTGCAAAAAGATTGAATTTTAGCCAAAGAACGCGAAAAATCCAGACAACTAAAACACAGCCCAAGAATCCACCTGCAATCGGAGGACGTTGGAGTGAGAGGATTAGGCTGGGAATCATCGGACTCCGCATTAGACCTCTCCTTGCGCTTTCCTGTAACAGTAAATTATTCGCAGCAAAAAAAACAAACAAACAAACAAATGCATTAAAGCTACTATAAGAACACATACAAAGTTCACGAAACAAAGCAATTTACTCACCCAATACGCTTTGAAGGGTTTCTGCGTCTGATTTTGGCTTAGAGCTGTGACAGTTCAGTTTCTGTAGAGCAAGTAATTGAATGATTAGAGAAAGTCAGAGAGAGAGAGAGAGAGAGAGAGAGTGGAGGTTTGTAGAGTGAAAAGCAATTGGAGGGAAGAAGGTGTACTTGGCGAAGCTGGGCCCAGTTGGGGTTTAGCTGCGGCTTGTTGTTAGGGTTCTTCACCTCGCTTCCCATTTTCTTCTTCCGTTCGTCCGCTGTTTTTCTGAATTTTCTTTCTCAATTTCGTTTCTCTGGTTTTATTGACAAAGATACCACGTCGTGTTTTTGTTGCAATTTTGTAAAGCACTAGTACTAAACTTTACTTGTGCAAACCAGCCGAGCCTAGCGGAGTTATATCGAATCCTCGAGCTCTGCTATGCTCATTCAAACCCGTTGTTGGACTGAGAAGCCGGATTTCTCGCCGCTGTGCACCAAATGGTGCCGTGGTGATGGTCCATCCTTCCGGACGATAGCTATGACTCGAATCAGATATTTCATTGGTGGGTCAGGAGTCCCTATGGTCACGCTCAAGGAGGAGTTACTACTCTGGTCGCCCCCTCCCATCATTTTCGATGATAAAAAAGAAGAAGGTGGATTTACTTAATGAGCCGAACTGAGTTTTATCGAATACTTGATCTCGAGCTTTGCTTGTTCATATAGTCGGAGGGGTGCAAACGAGCTTAGCCGAGTTTTATCGAATACTCAAGCTTTGCTCGTTCGTATATGAGATGAGCCAGGTGAATTTACTTAACAAGCCTTTTTAAACGAGTTGATCTTTTGCAATCCGAGCTGAGCTTTTGAATGTTGAGCTCGGCTCATTTTACAAACCTAAAATTCGAGCTCGAGCTCGGTTCGATTGCTAAACAAGCCTTAATGAACTGAGCCACGACTCACGAGCAGCTCGGTTCATTTATCACCCTAAGAAAAATCAAAGAGTATTGTTTGGAACTTGTGGAAAGAAAAATAAAAAAAAAGGTAAGTTTAAAAATTTTCTGAAAAAATGGCAATGCCTCGAGACCATCAAATAATTTTTCCTGTCTACCTTTTTATTTTATTTTACTTTTGGTTAATCTTTTACACACCAAAGTTCCAAAAACACACTTTCTTTTCGTTTTTTTTATTTAACTGGTACATATATAGAAACAAAAACTAATACACTGTTCTGGGAATTTAATCCCCATAATATCGCAAAAACCACACCTTATTGAAAATTTATTAGGTGGTCTTGGACACCATCATATGGTGGCCCACACAATAATGTATATATCCCAAAAAAATATGTGTGAAGAATGGTGTTGAGACGCCACGTGACGGTGCCTCAAAACCATCCAGTCTACTCGAAAGACGGAGAAACTATAGTTTTTGGTTATTTTCCTTTGCTTGATAGTAATAAAGAATATGATTATTGGTAAGTAGCATCACTCTTTGTTAAATTTAAAACCGGAAAAAGTTCTTGAAATTTCATTGTGTGTTTGTTTCTAAAATCATGACCCAAAAAACTGAGAAAGAAAAATGTCAAACACCAAAAAGTGGCTGGATGAAAAACATAAGAAGGTTGAATTATTATCCTATAAAAAATAACACTCAAAAGAATATTAACTAGTAAAAAAAAAAAAGAATAACTACGATTAATAATTTTTTATTTAGTCGTATCAACTATGTCAATCTCACATGTATACTCTTAATGTAAGGTGAGATTTCTCATCAATTGGTGATACCGTCACGTGATATCATTGTTATACGTACCTGGTATTTACTCCATATGTAACTCCAATTTCCTATCCATTTTGTTCTCAAATAACTTTTTTCTTACTATAAGGCCTAGAGATAAGATGAAAATGGAATTCTTTTCGTGCAAAATTGCTTCTCTTGGCCCTTGCTAAAAAGATAGGGATAAAAGGCTTCACCCAGCATATATATCGATTAGTATCAACAAAAACACTACTCCGTTTTTCTATCTAGTCTTAAAACAAGTCCACAAAACATATCGTATCCATACAATAGATGCATTGAACACCACAGTTAGAGTGTGGTTGATTCGTTACTCTCCCTTTAAGTAAAAAGTTTTGAGTTCGAGTTCTCGTGGAGAAATGTTTAGCTCTTTTTGTAACTACTAACCGTTAACTCCTGATATTATATTATCTGCCAAAAAATACTATAGATGCATATAGGGATGGCAATCCCGGCCGCCCCGCCTCACTCCCCGCCCCAAATGGGTTGGGGATTCGGGGATTTTTCGGGAATCGGGTAGGGGATAGGGATAATTTTTTAAAAAAAATAGGGAACGGGTAGGGGATGGGTATGAGTCTGTTCCCGCCCCATCCCCGCCTTGCCCTACCCCGTTTATGTGTGTGTGTCTGTGTGTGTGTGTATATATATATATATATATATATATATATATATATTAATAAGTTATATACATAAATGAAAATTATATAGGAGTACTATATATATACATAAGTGAGGAAGAAAAAAAGAAACTAAATCTCACAGTCAATTAACATAGAAGCAATTGAATTCACTTACCACGGATAGAAGATTAGTAGAAAGAAGAGCTCAAATCGATAGTTCTAGTCTGATAAATATTGTTCACGTCTGATAAATATTGTTCACGTCAGAAACTCATGAAATAGCGTCATATTGAGAGACTAAGAAACCGAAGCTTTAAAGAGCTCTGCATGTGTTGTTTGTTCTTGGCGTTTTGCTAGAGGGATACTGGATTAAGAACACCGATTTTGCCTGTGGTTCCAGTTGGATCTCCGATTCCCCGTTTGGGTAGGGGATGGAAGGTAAAAATAATTCTCCGATGGAGATCGGGGAGAAAATGGGGATGGATTTGGGTTTGGGGATCGGGAACGGGAATGGTGGTATCTACCCCCTACCCGTCCCATTGCCAACCCTAGATGCATATACGTATAAAAAAATTTAATAAATAAAAAAAGAACAGAAGAGGGAATCTAGGAGAATTTGGGAATCGTGGTGTAATGGGTGTGGGAATAACCTTCAAATTTGACAAAAACAGCTCATAATTCCTTTATTGCGGGAGAGGAAGAATATGGACCAAAACTATTCATGTAAGGCAAATCATAACAAATTGGACAAAAGGTAGATAACTTGATTATTAGGCTTTGTCCTTTGCAAGAAAGGAGTCTAATGCATAAAAAGCCCTTTGCCGATGCCTTTTGCATGCTCGAATTGTGGGCTAGCTCTTTTACTTCTTTGGTTGGTTAATTTTATGGAGGTTATGCTAGCTTACAAGTTACCCCATACAGAGAGACACAGAGAGAGAGAAGGAAATGAAAAATAGTTTAGGTGTCATGTTCATCTATTTTAAGTGTGAAGTGGGTCTTTCCTATATGTATAATAAATTTAATCCACATATTTGAAATCTGAATATTTTCTGAAATCATTTTAAGTATTGTAACCTACGCACATACAAGATCAGTCGGTGCTGGCTGACACGTACAACTATCATATTCAGCTCAAATAATAAGGAACTTTTTCTTTAATCCTTTTAAGTAGTACCTCTTAACTAGTGCATGTCCGTGCTTAGCACCTGACACGTACAACTAACTATCATATTTAGCTCAAATAATAAGGAACTTTTTCTTTAATCCTTTCAAGTAGCGCACGGCTCGAATTTGGTATTCAACAAATTATTCAATTTTGTCTCTCTAACCTCTCGAAGGCCAAGACCCCATTCGCAAAATTCGAACTACACAACAACCCCTACTATACATTGATGTTGGGGTCCACCCATAGTGGTGGGGTGATTTTGTGTAACACCCTTAGTGTTGGGTGTTGAGCGTATTTATCCTTAGAGTCCCTTATATATAGTTGTAAACCCTATTAGGGTTTGTGTGTGACATAATGTGAGGGAGAGGGTGAGACGAGCGTGGGGGGCCGGGTTGTGGCCTCCCGGAGAGGAACCGGCGTGTGGTTCCCGGAGAGTTTTTTCATTGATCCTAAGTTGTATTGGGGTTAACATGCATGAACTATTTTCACAGCGACTACATAATGCATAATTGTACTTGAAAAAAATTTCATATATTAAATGAATGTTGCTGACCACCTCGCCAACCAAGCCGACTAATAGTTAAATATATTTTAAACATAGTTTATTTAATCAACTACATAAATAATCGTAGCACACATCAATTCAAAACACCCTTTAAAAATGTATAAAAGTTGTTGTAAAAATACTTCAATCGTAAGCAAATATGTCATGGGAATACTAACAGGTAGTAAAACGAAACAGATTGAAAATAAAATTTAGGATGTAGATCGTTGGTTGTAATGCCCCCTTTCCCATTTCCTTTTTTGTTTTCGAAACCATGTCCTTTTGAAGAGTAATGTGAATCCAGATACATATTTGGCCATTCTCAATACAACCCATGATTGTAGTTTTACTTTTTATCAAAAGTAAACTTATTTTCATTCATGAAAAGCCTAACAGACTTGCAAAAGAATTATGTCTAAAATATCACCCAAGCAGGACATAAAGCAAATATCACCAAACTAAGAGATTTCATTCGTTTTTGGTAGACAAAGAATAGAATGTGTATTTAGCATTTTTTTTAATCGGCGCAACAATATGAGTTAAAGGTAACGAAAAGTCTCGAAGGGTAGTAAAAAGTCCAGAAAGTCACTTATTTTCTTGTATATTTTGCAATTAGATCTGAGTTCAAGAAAATTGATGGAGTATATAATAGTGAGGTATTGTATGACGTATACAAATGGATCAATCTAGTGTGAGTGATTTTTCCATGGACAACGCTATCGCAAAGATGGATTGAGTGAGGGAGTTAGAGAACTCTAGCACAAATCTCACGGATAACATCGTCACTAAATATGTGCACTTTGCCAAAGGTAAATCAACGTAGAGAGAGGTTATGAAACTTGCCTACCAAAAAAAAGGTAAATATATAACCTTTTCGTAAGAGTTATTAACCCTCTTTAATAACTTACGTGAAAAAGCTTTCCCACCGTCAGTAGAGTGCCTTCCAAGCTAAAAAGAAAATGAGACAAAACTCAAAATTAAACAAATAGTGAGATAAATAGAGAGAACATGTGATTCGGCGAATAAGTCAAAAATGCTATAGATACCACAATAGTTACTGTTTATTCAGAGTTGTGGTCTGTGGCTGTGGTTGTGTAGGAGCCAACGTTGGTAACCACGAACGGGCAAATGAGAGAGGAATGATATGACTAAATGTATACTATGGTCAAAATAAGGCCCCGTTCCACTTTCCCTTCCTTTTCAAAAAGTTCTTTTTTTCCAAATTTCAAATTCAAATATAATGCAAATAAAAAATAATTTTTTAATTTTTTTTGCACCGTATAAAAGATCTCAATGAGATCTATCAAACAAGATCCATATTAGTAGAAAAATTATTTGCGTAAATGCATGATTTTTGACCTTGAAATTTACCTTCTTTTTCTAAAACCCACTTTTTCTAAAACCAGAACGGCATCTAAATCCCTAATGAAACCAACACAACTCTACTCAAAATAGAACAATGCAATCTCCATAAGAAAATGTTGAACTTATCATATCAAAACTTACATTGGGATATTTTTAAGTGAATCAAACCTTTTATGCAGATTACTACAAAAGCACCCAAAAAATTACAGTTGATAGGAATCAAACAGGAAATTATTTAGTAGTAAGAGAAATCGAGAAAAAAATCTATAAAGAAAAAAAATCTAATTGAGAAAATGACTGACAATGAAGGACTTGTGGCTGTTGCCGATGACGGTGGTTTGTGGTTTACGGTGTTGTACAATGGTGCTGGTGGCGATGGTTTGTGGTAACTTCCGAAAGTTGTTGCATTTGAACC
>BPLS01000203.1:569191-584251 GCA_019656275.1 Rhododendron kiyosumense | reverse complement strand
AGAGAGAGAGAGAGAGAGAGAGAGAGAGAGAGAGAGAGAGAGAGAGAGAGAGACGTGGTGATGAGTTGTAGATATCAATTGGAAATGCCCTGTGGGCGTTTTTGATTATCAAAAAAAAAAAATGGAAATGGAAAAATCAATTAGAAAAGGAAATAGATAAAACATTTCGGAAACGTTTCAAAACGTTTACATTATTGAACATGGTCAATTGATTTACTCCAATTTGAAAAAGGGAACAAAATTAAGGAAAGAGAATATATTTAAGGATTTATTAGGAAACGTGTAATTAGAGAAAAGTGTAATTAGGATATAAATTGTAGATTTATAATTAGAAAATATGCATTTGATCCAACGGATACAAAGTTAACAGAAAATACGATCGAACGGTTACAGAGGTAGCTCTGTTTGTATGCATAAACATTTTCGATGAAAAATCGCTCTATTTTATAATAGAGGATTTTAAATGAAACACCATCAAATATAAGTACATCGGTACGCTAGCAAACAAAAAATACCAACAGAATTATTTGCACAGTGTAATTTATTTACACATGAATATATAATTAGAATTCATAATAACAGTGGGTGCATTTTTTTTTATAAAAAAATTATCTCCATCAGCGCAACACCTCCCGAACAAAAAGTCCTCACTTTATTCTTTCTGCCAAATACTCTTTTGCTGATTTGTCTCCAATACATTACATCCAGTATCCATTATCGAGTACTGGAGTGCATAACCAAAACACATCTCTCTCTCTCTCTCTCTCTCTCTCTCTCTCTCTCATCGGGTTTTGTCATCATCCGCTTGACTTGTACGTGGGGTGTGTCCATGATCACTTTGGAGTCTTGGACCCATGTGTTGTCAAAGCCAACACTGGCGTGGTTTAATATTCCCCATATGTAGGCAGTGGGCATACATTGAATTGGGAACCTCTTTTTGTGGTGTTTGAAAATGAGATCATTTGGAAGGGAATGAGGAATATACTTATACCTATTTGAAAAATTCTTTTAATTAAAGTTCCTTTTTGGAAAAATGACGGCTCAAGACGTGTTTTGATAATTAATATCCGCTAAGGACATTTTTAGCATTAACATATATTCTTAGTTTGTTCTTAGCAGATATTAATTATCAAAACATATCCTTATCTGTCATTTTCCCTTCCTTTTTCCCATTATTTTGTTGAGAATTTGTGAAGCTAATAAGGCTATTGATTTTATCACTATTTTTTTGTTAACGTCACTCATCTATTAGTGTATTTTTGATGCAAAAATACACTTATAAGGTAGTAGCATTAACAAAAAAAGGGAGTTACAAAATTATTTCCCATAATTACATAAACAATTCATAACGATATGATAAAATATCTGTCTGTCTCTTCTGTAGTACTAGTGTTTTGCATAAATTAACATGGTAGAAGTCTGCCAATTAGTACTAACTTTCGTTCACTATATATGTTTTCTTTCTCTGTTTATAGGTTTATACTAGGGTTGTCCAAGAAAAACGGAGAACCGTGAAACCGGTCCGGACCGAACCGATCCGTGCTTTTTGGATTTTGTCCGTGGATTAATGGTCCGGACATGGATTTGAAAATTAAAAAACCGTGAGATACGGATTAGGATTGGATTTTTATTTCAAAACCGCGGATTAACCGAACCGAACCGTTAAATATTTTAAAAAAATAAAAATATATATATACATATATATGTGTGTGTGTGCGCGTGTGTGTGCGTGTAGGTAATATTTATAAATAATTATAATTTTGCTACTTGTTATGATTTTTTTTAACAATTTTACATTAATATAACAATATATAAAATTTAAGGGGTAAACTGTCCAAACTCTAAAATGTTTCCCTTAATCAAATTCAAGACTGATGAAATATGGTTACTGGAATGATAAAACCTGAACTGAAATTTGGACTGGAATGATGTAACAATGGTTGTAACTGTAATGTTGCAGTTTGTAACTTATTGCAATTTAATGTTTTACATATTGCTGGTCATTTGAACTGGAAATTTGCCAATCTGGACTGTAATGTTTCTCTTATTACTCGTCACTTGAACTAGAAATTTGGAATGATATGTAATATAGTAGTTGAAGTAATTTTGCATTTTTTTGTGTTTATGGAAGAAAATCCGTGGATAAAACCGGAACCGAACCGTGACTTACGGTTCAGAATCCAAACCGAACCGTGGACTTTTGGATTAGGATTGGATTGCATTTTTCAAAAACCGTGAGATACGGATTAGGATTGGATTCATACGAATCCGATCCAATCCGGATCGCGGACAGCCCTAGTTTATACAGTTTTGCTAACTTCTGTCCATTAGGCGGACGATAATAAGTACAGTATATAATGATAAACAAATTTGGAAATCAAAACACATTTCCGAACTAATCATTCACTGAGAAGATGTGAGTTTTGAGTAACCCGAAGGAAAAGCAAGTTTTAGTAATTTGAAGCAAAATCAATATAACGACCCGTTTCAGCTGACCTGCTAATCATTTGTCTAATCACGTAGCTAAAAAGGTTAACTTCAAGTTATACAGTAACTGCTCGCATTCATTTATATACCACATCAACTTTTATTTATTAGCCGATGTGGGATTGCCTAGTCTTGGGGTCTCACAATCTCCCCACCTTGGCTACCATGTTCCTGTTGCACTACACAGTCCATCACTTCAACTCACCAAGCGATGGAGGAGTGTAGGACAAGTCCCCGCTTAAGCACATCAAGCTTGTCTCATTTGGCACCCGCCCCAAGCACGACAAGCTCCTCACTTGTCGGCCCACCCAAGCACGTCTTCTCGTGGGACCCGCCTTATACTTCTGGTTGGTGCAAGCTCTGATACCAACTGTAACGACCCACTCCAACTAACCTGCTGACCATTCACCAAACCACGCGGCTCAAAAGGTTAACATCAAGTTATACAATAACTGCTCGCAATCGTTTATATACCACATCAACTTCTACATTTATTAGCCGATGTCAGATTGCCTAGCTAGTCTTGGGGTCTCACAAGCAATACTTATAAATAGTTGTTGGAAAATTCTGAAATCAACGCAATAGACTGACAATAATAAGTGTGTGAATGTGTATTAAAAAGTGTCAAAAA
Organism: Rhododendron kiyosumense; assembly: GCA_019656275.1. NCBI lineage: Eukaryota > Viridiplantae > Streptophyta > Magnoliopsida > Ericales > Ericaceae > Rhododendron > Rhododendron kiyosumense. The sequence continues at coordinate 581,133 of BPLS01000203.1, read as the reverse complement.
TATACAAGAATACATATTTTTTTTATCTTATTCAATGTTTATTGTCGGCCCAAAAAGACCGTTGTTAATTTTTGAAATATAATATTTTGATTCGTTGTATTTTATTAATTTTTAGTAATTAGGGTACACCATAAGTTCAGAAACACTAAACATCCATACTCCATATTTTGGGAGGTTAGCATATTAATTCTGTTTCTAGGGTATTGATTTTACACTCTCTCTCTCTCTCTCTCTCTCTCTCTCTCTCTCTCTCTCTCTCTCTATTTTTTTTTGGGTCTGTATGCATGTAAATTTATGATTTTATTCTATCATCATTTGCTTAGTTTCATACACAAATAATGATTATGTCACAAATCCGTAAGAATAAATTCTACGCAGGGAGGGCAATTGCAAGTTATAAATATAGGAAGTAATTTTCAAGAAAAAATATGGAAATTACAAAAAATAGTTTCTTGGTTTATTTCAAAGACTTAGGCAAAGCCACACAATCTTTCATTATGATCACGAACGAAAGCATGAACGTCATTTGAAAACATCCCATGCTACTAATGATCTATATGACCTCTATGACGGGGATTGAAATAAAAGTGTAGGGGCAAAAATTAAAGCGAGAGCAAAGAATCTTATTAGAACATACATGACCTAGGTTTTGGCTTTTCAAGTAGGGCCGTAAATGAATCGAACCATTTGTGAACTACTTGAGACTCGACTCAATGAAGGCTTGTTTGAGTTCGGTTCTTTCAATAAACAAACCAAACTTGAGTCTCAATTTTAAACTCGTTTAATAAATAAATTGAAACTGAACATTGCAGTATTCAGCTTTATTAGACTAGCGATCCTAGAGTATTTATATACATCTCAAAGGAATAGCATAATATAACCTTGAATATCGGCTTATTAACCTTTTCAGTCCCCAAAGTATTGACTTCGTCTAGGTTTCATCCCCAATACTTTAATTTTGTACCAATCAAATCCCCAAGTTTAATGCCGTTAGCCTCATCCATCAAAGTGAGAGGCATTCTCGTTATTTCGCCATCTAGTTCATGTTAGAGCCAAACCTAAGCAAGCTCGTTAAATTTTCATTGTGTTCAACTTCGAATATGCCAGAAGTTTAATAAATGAACTTGAAAATTTAAAGTTCGGTTCGATTTAGCTCGTTTGTAGTCCTACTTTTGAGGTTGGAAACATGGATGTAAAAAGTAAAAAGGCCAAAAAAAGGTAATGATTTTCACACCCCTATTTGATAATTGCACACCTTTTTTTGCAATTTAGTAGAAAACGCACACAAAAAATTCACAAATAGACAAAAAAAAAAAAATAGAACGCCATTATAAAAAAACAGGAGATTGAAAATCAATTTCATAAATAAAATAGGATTTCAATTTTGGCACTTCAAAATTTCTTGCCGGCACTCCAAAATTTCAAAATCAATCCATGGCACTCCACTTGTTGGAGCGCAGTGGTTAGACCGCCTGCGTGGTAGATGTCGGGCAGCCTTACCGAAAGCATTTTCTAAATGCGCAGAGAGTAATTTTTAGAGCGCGAAAATTATTATTAAAAAAAATAGGAATAAAAAGTTACACACGTTTCGGACCTCGTGGTACTATCGAAGGGTATATCCGTTTCTATCCCCACCAAGAAATAGGCCCAGAAGCGTAGTCCGTAAAAGCCCATGTAAGCAAGGGCACATCCGAAATTTAACGACAAAACCAGGGTCATTACGTTACAGCTATGTATTAACGGTTGAAATATAGAACCAAAGAAATACGTACAGGAAAACCACATGATTTTCCATTGAAACTCTCTCCCCCTTTTCTCTCTCTACATTCCCCAAAGATTTTCCCCTCTCTCTTTCTGTCTCTCTCTCATCCTCGTCTCTCGATCTTCTCGTTCTGATCAAGACCCATATCGTAAGTTTTCCCGTTCCAAATTTCTTGTACGCATAATTGATTTGACCACTTTCTTTTTTATTTTATTTTTCCATCGTCTTTGATTCTGCTATGTGCATCTATGTGTTGATCGTGTACCCACATGCTCAGTTACGCATTAGCGTCAAGAAGAAACGTAAAGTTGGATTCTTTAAATGGATTACGATTTTTCTGCAATCGCAAATCGCTTCAGATTAAAAAAAGTTAGGGTTTTTCTTTTTGGCTTTTGATTGTTGCAGGGTGCGCTGGATACGTTTATATTCGTTGGCAGTAAAGGGAAAGCTCGTGATTTCAGCCTCTGGGTTTTTATGTTAAAAAGGTACTTTTTTTGTTTTTCTTGTTCAGCACTTTTTTTTGTCTTGCTGGCCAGAAATTCATCCGATCACTTTGGACCCACCTGGTAATTTTAACCTTAGTCACATAATCCTTACCCTCGTAATCTCGCTCTGCGGCTCTCAATCCTTGCTCTCGCGTACTTTAGTAGTCTACTATGTTTTCGATTGACGGTTTTACGGTCCCACTCGCGATCGCGCCCATGCCCGTGCATTATGCGACTTAGATTTTGCCCGAATTACATTGAAATATAATAGGATTGAATTTTTATTGTTCTTCTTGCCGTGCCGTGCTGTGTGCTGTTTAAGGGGCGATGATCAATTTTTTGTAGTGCCTCTTTCTAGATGTTCTTAGGAGTTAGGACATATTATGTGGAATCTGGTTTCTGCTTTAGGTTCAGCACCAATTGGATTTTGTTTGAGTTGCTGGCGACTGGAATGATAGTTTTTTTTCCTTGATATGTTTTTTTGGGAAAAGGCTATTAGGCTCTCTTGTGTTTTTTTGATCTTAATTTCAATGCAGACATAAGTATCTCGATGGGGTTTGTATCATATTGGTTCTGTTGTTGAAGTTAAGTTTTATGCTTATTTGGCTGGAACCAAGCGTTTGATTTTAATCAGCTTTTGTTTCTGTTGATTTGCAAGCTGTTAATCACGTTATTTTGTATAAACTGGAAAAAAAATATAGAAAGAGAACATCCATACTCTCTTGTCCCTAAAGGATGAGCCCAAGGGTCCCTAGCTAAGGGACTGGAACAGACCCTGCATCCAGGGACAGGTGCCAAGGACTTCACCCGCAGACAACTCCTGAAAGGCTTTGTCTTACCTTCCGAGGCCCAGCAACAGTAGAAAAGATTGCGAGGTACTTTGATAGCATCAAAAAACTTCCAGCTCCGCTTTGTCATCTAGCTCGGGCAGTTCCAAGATAAAAAGAGGGTCCAACGACGAGAAGGCTCCCTGAGAGATCCCAACTGGGATCAACTAAAACTTGGCCAGATTCAGCCCAGATGCCTCCTCAAATGCAGGCAGATTCTAAGTTCCTACCGCTAAGTTTGCATATGTTTTTGCACGTCGTGTGGGTTTCCTGTTAGTGGAATCACATTATGGTAGATGGCGTGTAGTAAAAATATTGTGTGAGATGAGATATCTGCCGCCTCAATGTGAAAATCTTAGAGGCTGGTTCATATCTCAAAATCTCTCTCTAATCCAACTGACATAATACTTGTGCTCATGCTGTCCCTGAAATTTCGATGTTCTTTTTTCTTTTCCTGTACCCTATGTTTCCCCATCAGTTTCTATGGATTTCAGTCCAGTGATAAATGGACAACACACATACAATATTGTGTTTCTTGTATAGTGGTCCAGCCATTCATAAATTTGTAATGAAGCATATGATGATAATATGACATAGTGTCAGTAGACCTTGCAATTTGCAATATCATGCGCCATGCGGTAGAGTTCACTGGGAGTATATAAGACACTAGTTTTTCATTTGCCACTGATAAATCTGAATTCTTTTTTTACACTATATTTCCACTTGAAGCAGTAACATTTTGAAGTTATTTGATTCGCCAAAATGGGACAAAGGAATATGATGTGCCCTAATCAGATGATCGATATGGAGCTGGATCAACAAGCGCAGTCCAATGTCCATCCTGAGCCTTGTGTTCTGTTTGGAACTAGCATTCCAAATTTTCCACAGCCTAATGTTCACACAATGTTACCTGCTGCTGGGAATGCTGCTAACTTTGATATCCATCATTTACCCGACAACCATGAAACTGTGTTTTATGGGATGTCTCCGTACAATGGTTTTCAGCATCATCCTTCCAGAAATCTTGACTTGGGTGTCGCCACTGGATCTCATTACTTTAACCCATACATGACTCCACCTGGAACTAGAGTATTCCCTCTCTCAATAAATCAGGGGTCCCACATTCAATTGCCATCTTCCAGCAGCGGAATCGGAGTTCCTACAGATGACTATAGAAGGAATGATCACTTCATTGATGGTGGCTTTCCATTTAAGAGAAAAAATGACGAAGGGGTCCCACCAAGTTTCCAGTATTGTAACGCTTCAGCGGGCTCTAGTTCTGCGGTTGCACCTCTAAATCCAAGGCCTTTTGAACCTGGGGTTACACTGATGGATGTAGCACCTTTTCCACTCCCTGAATATAGAGGGAATGATGTACCTTCAGTTATGGAAGTCAGATCTCAAAGAAATGCAAGGAACATATCAGGTGCTAGTGGACCAGACACTGTGTTGGCAAATAACCCTAACCATTTGATTCAAGCAAACTATCCGACTCAGGCATTTCCGACTGCCAGTTCTCCATGGTTGGACCAACACTTCAACAGTAATGGCTGTGATGGAGGGACTTTTACCTGGAATCAGGCACCTGCTTTCACATATTTGCATGGTAACTTGTTTTGGGGTTTTATATAATTATGTTGTTGGTTTTGCTAACCCTGTCAGACAGCAGCGGATAATATACACGTAGTGCCAAAATTTTGGAATTTCGTTACTTGTTTAAAAGTGTTAATAAACATTCATGGATTGCTATACATTTCTTGTAGATAACGATGCACTTATTGCTCATTAACCACTTGCCCAAGGGCAGTGGTTAGAATTTTCCTTGTGCTATTTAGTGGCTTAGCCCTCGTTTGTTTTCTTCATCCTTGGTGTGTTTTCCAAGAAGCTTTTTTTCTAAATGGTTATGGCAGCATCTTCCAGTATGTAAAAATTGAGGGAACTTGTTCCACCATCTCTCATCGTGTTAGTAGCATATGACTACTTTCCTTTCCTATTGCTGTTATTTTACTGTTTTCAATTCTTTTGAATGGTATAATATCAAATGTGCTAGGTTATTAATTCTTGTTGTTTGCCATTCAAAAAGAAGGTTAAAGGTATATTTTGATCCTGGGAACTCGTAAGGTTTGGAACTAAGTACGACTCTCTCTCTCTCTCTCTCAGAACCAGGTAACATGGGTGCGCAGGGATATCAAGAAACAAATAGCGGTGGAAGTTCCACAAATTTCCTGCATCCTCCCATGCACCAAGGTCATCCCAGTCTTTATCAACCATCACAACCTATGCAAGGACTGAGAGGCCAGAGTGTCAATTTCCATTCCCAATTAGCAACACCTTCTCATAGACCTTCGACAAATACTACTTCACATGCAAGTATGAATCCTTTCCAGGATTGCGTAGAGTTGGGGCCTAGATATGTGGCACCTGCTCCACCAACTGGGCTTAGGATACACCGGCCTCATCGTAGGGCATTGATGCCTGATGCAACCACGAGGCATCGTGACCTTCCTCACTTGAGGGTTCTGCATACAGATGTAATATTTTTTCTCTACGTTCCTGTGATGTCCCTTTGTTTTGGAGTTTAGTACTTCCTTCTATCAGAATTAAAACATTGCGTTAGTGAGTTCCAGGACTGTTGTTTACTATTTCTGTTTATAGTGGCTCACTGCTTTGGTTTATATAAGTAGGAAGTTGCCATGCTAGAGATTCCAGGATATCATGAAGTGGGGCACCCGACTGATCATCACAGAGATATGCGCTTGGATATAGATCATATGTCTTATGAGGTAACTTACATTTTGCTTACCTTATCATGAAAGCTTAATGTATAGATACGTGTATTGTTACGATGATAGGAAAAAAATAGTGGGGAGCATCTAATAGAGAATTATCAATCTACGTATTGGTGCAGCTTATCAATGTTGTTCTAAACTCACGTATGACAATTAATTTGATGGGGAAATTTTAAATTGTGTTCCAGGAGCTTCTTGCCTTGGGAGAACAAATTGGCCATGTAACCACTGGCTTGTCGGAAGAGACCATCTTGAGTCATCTGAAGACCAGGACGTATATGAATTTGGAAGAAGCAACTTGTACAGATGAGGAAACTGATTTCTGCGTTGTATGTCAGGTATTGATGTTACTCTGGCTTTATATTTTAGGAGGGGGATTTCTGCCTTGTATGTCAGGTATTGACATTCCTCTGGCTTTATATTTTCATGAAGGATCCAAATATTAGAATATCCTCAATGCTCTGAATATATGCATGATAACATGAATATAGGAGTGGTGAATGGGTATAATGTCCATTTCTCACTCCATGTAATTGGTTAATACATTAATACATTCCTTCTTGGGACAAATTTATCTCACTTCATACTGAAATTGGGAGCAATAGGCATCACCTGTCTTAGTTTCTTGTCTGGCTTTTGCATTTCTTGTTCAAAAATGAAGTTTGTGCTTGACATTCTGAGTTACCCGCATAAAAGTTCTTGCTGCATGCTGTCAACGTTGTTGTAACTACTGGTTTTCTGACCCTTAATTTGAAGTAGTTTTTGTTTTTGAGGGAATATTTGATGGACAAGAATGAACAAGCATCTATCCTTCCCCTCTTGTATTAGAGCATCTCCAACCCAACTTCCAAAATGGAGATCAAATCTCGTCCAGTCATACTCCATCTGGGTTCTCCAGCAAGGAAATCCAAATTTGATTCCTCTTGGAGACTTCCCTGAGGAGTGGAGAACAATCTCTTTTATGGGCAATACCCTCAAAACAGACCAATGCATTAAGTAGTTAGAGAAGTAACAAATAGTTGGGAGGAAAAGTTGAGTTTTGGAGAGAGACGTGAAATAGTTTTTGAATAGTTGATAGAAAAGAGAATTGTATGGAATATTTGGAACACTTCTTAAATAAAAAATTTATTTGGTTAAAGTTTTTTCCCATCATGCATAAATACCCTCTTTAGTGTTGATTTTTTTATGCTAGAGCATAGGATGGCAATGGGGAGAGGAGAGATATCTAGAGTCTATAGACCTCTTGCCCCAAAGTCCCTTGCTTATAGGCCTCATGGAGGCATCTAGGGCACCCTAGAATAATTACTACTTCACACGACTCATCATGATCTTCTACTTCAGAGAGTTGAGAGATGTCCATGACTCCATTGGCTATTTACCCAAACTTGGGATGAATTTGATTTACTCTTGTGACGACTGATGGAATCACGTAAATGTTTTGAATTTCTCAGACTGATTATAAGAACCAAGAGAAGGTTGGAACTCTGGATTGTGGACACGAGTATCACGTAGATTGCGTAAAAAGATGGCTGCTCATCAAGAACACCTGCCCCATCTGCAAAGCCGCAGCATTGGCCACGGAGAGAAAGGATTTACGCAGAGAGGGTCGATGATTTGAGGATCAATTCGAAATATTCGCCCTCCTGTTCTGTTCCTAATCTATTTGAACAAGTCGTATTCTGCTATATATTTTATCTGAACATATGGGGAATTTGACAGAACAGTCAAACCTGTCCATAACATTATTCGTTGACTCCATGTCTGTTTATGAAACTTGTACAGACTTTTGCATTCGTCTCATCCCATGTGTCGCTGTGAATATATCGTTATGTATTCATTATGTACATTTTTGGATTGTTGAACATAAAGCTGTTCAATTGGAAAACTGATTAGTTTGTTTACGACTTATTCTGGCGTTGGTGGATGTTGATTTATTTGTTCCTGAAAAATCCATTGTTTTGTTCTTTCATTTGTTCAAATACATTGGCACCTGGTGGTTAGTGAAGGTTAATGTATGTTTACTTTATTCTGTCTAGGTTCATGTATGTTTACTTTATTTGTGACCAGAAATTCTGTAATTTTGCTGTTTGGCTGCCTAGATGGCATATGTGCACATTTGGACTACGTTAAAGGTATCTATTATGTCAACAATTCTTTTACCACTTCTTGCCCACTTCTTTCGTCAAGGGTTTTCAAGTCAACATGAGCAAAATTTGCTTTGTTCACTTTGAGTTTCCAGAACCCCTCTTTTAGCACAATTTTTAATTAAAAATTTCTCCTCCTATTATTACTCTTCTCTCCCCTATCCATCTCTTCATTTATTACCCCAAAAATCTTGCTCAAAACCTTTACCAAACAACCTCTTTGCGTCTACTGTCAAATCACAGAAAGTAATAAGAAACACCGTCTGTATTTTTTTTTATCACACAGTGGAGCCATTTGACTGCATGATTGAGCATTTTGTAGCATTTCCTCTGTTTTTTTTAAGTCAAGGGATAATCCTATCAGGTTATTTTTACTGGCAGGTTGGTTGGAAAGAACTTATGTAAACCAGTTGCATTTGAAGTTAAACCAATGAAGGCTATAGGCTTTTCACAATCATATTGCACATTGGCTTTGCAAGGAGAATGTTCGAACTTCGCCATTTGTACCTTCTTAGAAAATCTCCAAAGAAATGTAAACAATTTACGCGCCCATTTTCATAAGTCGTAGTCTTTCTCAACTTTCATTGTGGTTATGTATCAGAGATTCAGAATAGTACTTTCTAAGAGACATAATTTGAGAAACAATTAAGTTATATTACACCTGATCAATCATCAAAGATCCAAAAACTTGTCCCCTAGACCTAGACACTAAAAAGAAGGCACAAACAGATACCATACTAACTACCAGAAATAACAACGAAAAGATACAGACGGAAAACGGCACAAACATAAAACGGAGAATCTGAATGCTGCTTCTCTTTGTAGACACGACCTAATCACCAACAAAGCTCCACAATCACACTCTGAAGCCGTGCAAAGAACGCATCATCTGAGAAAGAGAGAAATGAAGAATCCGATAGCTGTTCTTTTATATTCTAAGGAACAAAGTTTTTCTACCACCCTGTAAATTCTTTAGGATGTGTTCGTATCATATATTTGAGGACGGACTTATCACAAAATGAAAGAACTAAATAATCTAGCTTCTTCACTATACTCATATTTTTTCAAATCCCACCACTGGTCCCTGATCCAAACACAACCCTGCTCCCTCGACTAGGCAGAGCAGCAACCAACGTTTTTCACAGCTGAGACATCATCCTTGTTTCCCACGTTAATGGTTTGCCCTTTAGGCAAGGCTGCAGGGTCATTCCCGATTTCAAGTGCTTTCCTGCTGACAACGTGATGTATTTGCGTAAGCGCTTCAGTGAAGGCATTCTCAACATTCAGCGACTCAAGGGCGGACGTCTCCATAAAAAAAGTGTTCTCTCTCTCCGCGAAGGCCTTTGCATCTTCAGTTGACACAGCACGCAAATGACGCAAGTCCGCCTTGTTCCCTACGAGCATTATCACAATGTTGGAGTCCGTGTGATCGCGGAGCTCTTTTAACCATCTCTCAACATTCTCAAACGTAACATGGCGGGTGACGTCGTAGACAAGCAATGCGCCAACAGCTCCACGATAGTATGCACTAGTGATTGCACGATACCTATGACCACAAAATAAAAACAATGTTTATGTTTAAGCACCAGATTAAGATATACTCCTATACAAGGCAAAGAGGTCATAAGATTTGGAGAGCAACTACTCATTTTCTTGAGTACCTAATCATAGCACCTGAGAGTAAAATTCATGTTGCAGAAGGAAGCTGTAAGATATGTTAAATAGAAATCTACACAGATAACCTTAAATTCAGATCACATATTACACCCATATTTAAACACATGTACAAGATAACTAATGCATCCCTTGGAGATCTAGGGCAAAGGATGTACTGTGTACGTCAAACATATTACTCGATCACAGAGAGACAAAGTACTTTTGCAGCAACCAAAAGGAACAAAGTACTTTTGCAGCAACCAAAAGGAACTAGGAAACGGTAACGATAATTGAAGGTTAGGGACTCAGGAAGACCTAGAATTTCTTGCTTAGCACAAAAAAAAAAGACCTAGAATTTCAAAAAAGAAAGAAGAGAGACTCTGAACTAAGGAGTCATAACTACTTGTACCAAACAGATAAAGCAATCGCAGTTACTATACCCTACATAGTTTATTCCTCATTTAGCCCTGAATATTACAATTTACCATGAGTCCATGACCGCACTACCACCTTCATGCTTTCGTGATCATCATGTACTCAACTGCTTTGACGATCAAATAAGCCGTCCCCCCAAAACCTTTTTGACAAAATCTAAAGACCTTGGCTGTCTAGTACATGACAAAAATAAATAAATTTGAACACTCAATTTAAAATTAAAAAACACGAGAACCAAACAGGTCATTTAGCTGGAAAGATCCACCTGGATATGATTTGAGAGGTTTCTTCTTCTCTCCCTTGCTGACCAAATTTCTTGGGGTTTCAAGACGACAATGATATAATCTCATGCAGAGGTACCTTCAAAATGTTTTGCAACATACCTCACAAAATCCTAATCCACTTAACCAAAACAAAACCCAAACTTTTGCCACTCCCTAAAGACATAACAAAAAGAAAAGCAGAACAAATAAAAGCCACCAAAATCACACCTTTCTTATTACCAACTATAGACAAACTAATCAATCATTATACTCAAAAATCAACAAATAGGGAAAAATTCCTCCCTTGGCCAATCCAATTTTATAACTCAAACCGTGAAAAAAGCGCACATTTACAATTTTTCTGAGCACTAACACAATCAATAAACTCTTAACTCTCACCGCTCCCAATCCACAAGACCCAAACATTTACACACAAAAAAAACAGCAGAAACAAACAAAAGTCATCTAAAATCGCACATTTCCTATTAGGAAATTGATATCCACGCTCCCTTTTTTTATGCAGGCGCCCCACTTTGTTCATAAAGTTACTACTAACTTCACATTGAAAGTGGAGCGCCTACATCAAAAAAGGGAGTGCAAATATCCATTCCCTTCCTATTATTCAAAGCAATTAAACAGAAACTCATCAATTAAGCTAATAAAAATGAAGAAATAGGGCAAAGTACCTCTCTTGACAAATCCAATCTTATAACTCAACCCGTGGAAAACTGCACATTTCAAATTTTTACAAGCAATAATTAAACCAATCAATAAACCCTAACTTTTGCCACACCCAACCCGACAACCCTAACAGTACAAAAACAGAGCAGCAGAAACAAAACAAGAGCCCCTAAAATCGCACATTTTCTATTTTCGAAAGCAAATAACCAGAAACTCGTCAATGTTTAGCTAATAAAAGACTTTGAATTAGAGAAACTAATGAATCTATGAAAAAAAAACAATGAAGAACTAGGGCGAAATGCCTCTCTTCGGGGGTCCTATAGTAAGCAAGTCACTACAAGGGTGTAATGAGTCTTCTCAGCCGTCTATCTTATCAATCAATGGTCGGATTATAAAAAAAATCTTCGCGGGAAGAATCATTTCTTCACGCGAAGAGTCGTTTTTAATCTAGACCATTAAAAACACTTTTGGACTGCTGAGATGACTCACTACACCCCTATAGTGACTTGCTCACTACAAGACCCCAGATTCTGCCTCTTAGCCAACTGTAGTGACTTGCTCACTACAAGACCCCAGATTCCGCCTCTTAGCCAACTCAAACCGTTAAAACGACACATTTCCAAGTTCTCTAAACATAATCCCCTCAATAAACCCTGAAACTTTCGCCACTCCCAATCCAAAAACCCTAACATCACAAAATGGGCAGCAGAAACAAAGCAAAGCATCTAAAATCGCACAGTTCCTATTTTGAAATCAATTGAACAGAAGTCCATCAATTTATAAGCAAATAAAAAACGAAGAATTAAACATAAACCAATCAATAAACCCTAACTTTCACCACTCCCGATCCAAAAACCCTAACATTTACAAAAAGAGAAGCAGAAACAAGCAAAAGCCAAT
>BPLS01000203.1:554179-568479 GCA_019656275.1 Rhododendron kiyosumense | reverse complement strand
TCTCTCTCTCTCTCTCTCTCTCTCTCTCTCTCTCTCTCTCTCTCTCTCTCGATATTGAAGTTTTATATGTGTTCTTCTTATGTATTATTATTGGAAGAAGAAATCATACGAATGGTCCTGATATGGAAGGAATTGTAAAGAGAGAGAAAGGAGGGTGGAGGGAGGGAAGGGCGGGGTTGAGAGATTTTAGAGAGAGAGAGAGAGAGAGACCAGAGCTGTCAAAACGACAGTTTTGTTTGGGTTGGCAATCAAACAGTGTCCTTTTTACCAATTTTAAACAGTGCTTATCAGGTTGAAACGTGGAAGCGATCTTAGGTTAGGCCGTGTTTGGGTAGGCATAATAGAGTTCAAATTCTATCCACCTTGAATGGAAACCCCAAGCGCTTTCCACCACCGCCATTTGTGGATTCCTTCGTACGTTCTTATTGAAATAAACTGTTCATCTTGTATAGCTCCGTAGATTAGTACATATCCAAAAAATATTCAGTTTGATTGTATGAAAATTTGAATTTTTGTTTATAAAATAGACGGTGAATAAGCTAAGAGTTAAAATGTCTATAACCGTATATTTTATCAATCAAAATCTAATTTTTGATATACCCATCAATATCCGATCAACTTGATTTTTTATGTGAATATACTGCTCTACAAGTCTTTACAAAATGTACAAATTAAAGGCCTACAGGCTACAAGGGGAGTTGGAAAGAATTTAAACTTATACATATAGTGATATTTTAGAAACATGCCGCCCAAAAAACGCGTTCGTTTGAGATATGCCAGCTCGAGACACGTTCGTTTCTGGCTTTCTGGTGTCTTGGCCTATTGACCGATAACGATGAAGAGGAGGGAAATCCCATAGTTCATTTTCATTAACAGACAGTCATTTGTCAACTTTAAACACCTTAACAAACGTTACACACACGTAATCAAAACTGGTTTTGTTAGAATTTCTGGATTAGTCAGTTTATTTGGGCCAGACGCCGAATACTGGACTTTATAGATGTATAGAGAGAGATTATTCAATGCTCCTATGACACTGCCACGTGATACCCTAATCCCTTTTTTCACGACATTGGAATAGTATTTGTCTCGGCCCCATATTAAATGTGCGACGGAAAAGGAGACTAGGTGCCCCGGGGCATTCGAATAACTTTTCTTGTACTATACCTATAGAGCAGACCCAGCATCTTTGGAATATTTGAAGCACCAAAGTTTATCAGAACCTTGGTTCACATGGTTGGGCGGTGTATTTTACTTGACAACAACAGTAATTATTCAAATGACAGAAAAACTCAAAACTTTCCTCACATTCCCAAAACACCGGATTCATCGTTGATTCGTTTTGTTAGAATCTGGATAGAATCCAACAGAATTCTGCATGTGCATTTGCAGGTACAAGAACAAGTCATTATCCCTGTCCTCCAAACGTCTGTAAGCTTTTACAACATATTCAAATTCTGGTCCATACATATGAGAAGCTGAGGCTGCTTTGTAAGTTAAGAGTTCCAAATCACCTGTCATCATGAAGAGCAAAAGATAACATCAATCTGTTACAATTACGTATGAATATGTTGAATTAGTCCTCATCAAAGCAAAAAACCTAAGGCTATGTTTGGATAGACGTGAACTCACGGTCAGTATCAAAATGGGAAGAAAAAAAAAGGGAAGTTTAACTAAAAGGTGACTTTGAAAAACACTCCAATTAAAGAGTCATTTCAAATCCACCATTATAAAGCTCCCAAACTCAAAGTCAAAATCCGTATGTAAACTAACAAATCTAAACTGTCCGTTCCTATTTACTCACAATGTTTCATGACTTCATTTGAAATCCACCTTTATCAAAAGGGAGCATCAAAAAGTGCATTAATCTCGTGAAAAGGAATACCTGCTTCAATTTCTGAACTAAGAATGGTCTCACTAAAGTGACGTGTTAACCACCATCGGCAACGAAACCTCCAAGTCTTTCCAGATGTTCCGTCTGTGAATGTTTTGGACATCCTGTGGAAGCGACGAGAATGTGATTGCTTGTTTACACCTTCATTTCCATTCAAACACGTCGACATTTGATCTGCTTCACAACTATGAAGTTTCAGAAAGCAAGAGGCAAACTCTTTCCAAGTATTGCATTCTGCATAGGTAGCGTCCAAATGCAACGCTGTCATCTCTACCAGTTGTTGAGGGCTATAATCCCCTGCGAATATGGAAAAGGTAAGGCATGAATCTTGTAGACAACATACATCCCGTATACGGAAATCATGTAGATGAAAAGATTCAAGGAATAGGAAAGAAATCAGTCCAAGCTCCTAGCCTCCTATTTCTAAACTATTTTAATTTCTAACTCATGCAACATGTTGGCTGTATATATTTAAATTAGGAAGGGAAATAATTTAGGTAGCTAGTTTAGGAATCTGTATATTTGATTATATGTGTATTTCCTTATTTTAAGATTTTGTTTCCTTAGTTGATAGGTAGCTTGTATTATAAATTGACCTCCAATGGGAGAAGAATAAACATTTCAGAAATTCGTTCAACACAACACAATGCCTTAGATAGCTACATAATTGATTGGATTTTCGAAACACTCTTGAAAGGTGAAAAGTTTGTTTCGTCTAGGTAACCTTTAAAAGGGTTGCTTGTTTCGGGGGATCGACAGCCCCTCCCATCGGTTCATATAATGAAATGACATCGTTGAGCGGTTGCTCCTACTATCGATGGATTAATATGGCCAAATGCGTGGTGAAATGCTGGAAACGGAACAACCTTGAAATGCTCTCCAAACGCAGAATGGAAGAATCAAACTTGAAGAGCTCCAGAAGGGTTACTAGAGCGTTGGCTGGTTCTTCTCAAACTTCTTCCATTGTTAGCCATGATTAATAACCTATTGTGGAATATCAGAGGCTTAGGCAACATCAAATCAAGAAGCACGTTCCATCACTTCTCCATTCATTTTCCACTACTGATTGTGAAACACCATGATTCTCTTGTACTTGTGCAATAATGGCCAAATAAATAAGAAGGGATCACCAAAAAACATAACAATTTAAAAAGGTGAAACCTACTGCCTCATAGTCAAATTCCTTGAACAATCACTTCTAAACACCAGTCAGCATCTTTTGAGAGAGGGTTCAGAACACTTGTCATAGATGGTTTCTAGTCAATGCGAAGTTCAGTGTCATTTGCTTTGAAGATGAAAAATCCTTCATTTGGCAGAATTTATCAGCTGACAACACATTGAAACTTAATGGCCGCAGTTGGAAAACAGAAAAGCAAGGACTAAACAAGTACCAACATTGAGAGAGATCAACAGTTGCTAGCAGGAACAGCATAATAATAACTAGACATAATACCTTGCAAGATTAGAAAAAAGTTTCAGAAAGTTATTTGTACCATTTTGATGCATGCTGATGAGCTTTGCCAATGAGTGGCTACATGTGGGATCCTTCTTCAATATATCCTCAAAGCTGGTTGAAAGCCTGGCATTGTTGGCACCATCAAAATGCTCCAATAGGCTAGTTTTTGCTCTACACCAATGAGAAGAAAGAACAAAGCTAATAAGATATGGGTCCTTTACAGTCACAACCCCAAAAGAACCGGTGGCCAAGTATATAATGGCTCCAATAAAAATGACTAGTATTCCACACCCTTCATACATCTACTATAGTCTTTTGGTATCAATAATACACACTGAATAAAAAAGTACCTTGAATTATAGTCATCTGGTCTCACAGTTCTTCCATAACTGTCTAATGTGCTGACAATGATTACATATCTAAGTCTATTTCTGTGGTTGATTGGAATAAAAAGATACAATTCCTACCCTCTATACCCCATCATCACAGAATCCAACAAGCTATTGCTGCCAGGTTTAAGTGATTAGGAGAAAAGGTCATCGTTGAAGAAAGAACATGGACCGAAGCAGTTGAAAAACTAAATGGAAGAACCAAACAAATACAAAGGTTTCAGTTCATTGGAAAAGGCAATATATTCAGTAGTTCATTCGAAAGAAGTTTGAACAGGACTACGCTCGCTTAGTTATTTTCAAGAATGATCAGCAAAAACCACTAAACCAGTACACAATTGTGAAAGCAGGAACAATTAATTGATCTCCCAGAACATACAAGTCATGTCAATATCATTTATAACCCAATTCCCAAAGTTGAGGAATACCGCCAAAAGCACGTGGATCTCTAACAGCCTAATGGTTTCCCACACACCTGCCTAGAATTCCACCAGAGCGCGCGCGCGCACACACACAAAACCCATGAACCACTCAATGCTGGAGTCTCCAGTCTCAGATGCGTTTTGCCACCTATTCGTCAGTTACATCACATCAACAGCTACAATAATCTTTGGCTACAACAAATCAGGAAGAAGATAGAACCTAGAGTATCTTTCAAGAGCAAACCTAGAGTACCTTTCAAGAGCAAGACGATATGATAACAAAAGAAGAGCATCAGTTTGATTTCCAACTGTGCCAGGACGAACAAATTTGATTCCCTGCCGCACCATCATCACTACTATGTCCTGCGCCACAGCCACCCAGTCACAGATGTCATCTTGGGCATCAACACCACAATTGGAAAAACCCAACTCCAAGTCTCCAACATAGTGAGCACTAATATTATTCTCACAACTGCTGCAACCCCACTGGTAATTTGAGCTCCTCAAGCAGGGCATTATTTCCTCTATGCTTTCTTACATCTTCAAATAACTAATGTTATCTATCTCCTCTGGACATGTTTTCTATTTTATAGTTTCTGACCCAAATAGAAAAGGAGCCATTACCTTAGAGGGAGTGTTGCCTGTGAACTATGACCAAACTTCTCGAGCTCATTGACAGCCTCGTCAATGTGACCCACGAACAGCAGCATCTGGTCAGGCAACAAACTTGAGTTAAAAGTATTACAATTCCAATGACAAGTCACACTTGTCCCATATCGAAGTTCAAAATCAACAACAACGATGGAGAAGTATGATCGAGTGACATCAAATAAAACCATCTTTTGTTACTCAGAATAACAATGGAAGAAGGATAGATGAGAATATAGTATTATGTATCAAACAAGACAGGGGAAAGTGGTATTGCAAGAATTTAGCATTATGCAAACACCAGTCTCCAATCTATGAACTGACTGAAGGGTCCCAGAGGCTCATAAATGACCACAAAACCTCTTTCACGGGTACCAATGCAACACAACAGAAGTGATTTTCTAAGGTTTTTGAACTTGCAGAGTCTTGATGGCAAGATACGTATATTTTTCTTGTCAACAATCCTTCTAAGGAACTTGCGACACAAACTACTAATTGTCACAACTCACGTTTGACTGGACAACTGATTACATGCACCACCTGTGCCGAGCTGAATGATTAGAAAGGCAAAAAATGGTGACAGCATAGCAAGGCTGTTTTAGTGATTAGCAAAGCTTACAACATAAGTTACCCAAAAAATAGTACCGAAGCTCAGTGAATCTCATCCAAGGAATGCAAAAACAGTCAGGTTCACACCATCGCCCTTTTTACTTTGTACTCAATATAAATTGTGCAAAAATTCTGTTCAACAGTTCAGATAAATGAATGAATGAAAATTCCTTACTTGTACTAAAGGAAGCAGGGCCTCATAAACTGGAGGTGTTGAACAGAGAGCAAGTTGTAAATGCTTTACTGCACCCTTATAGTGGTCATTTAGTGTGTCCCTCTGCGAACATATTACATCCTCAAAGTTTTTGTTTGGATGCGACAATTGAAATGGCAACAACCATGAATCCAAGCCTTCTCAAGCAAGAAAGAATAGAAGTTCAGCAGTCATTACAAATGCACCAGCACCAAATTACATAGAATATAACAAGGAATATCAAGAGCCTAAAAATGACTAACAAAGTTTGGCAGAAAGGAGCGTGTAATTAGTTGTGAGGAAAATTTGTTCTTACCCCCATCATTTTTGTATATGTTGGCATCTCATTTAGAGGAGGTCGTATGTTTTTTAGTCTAGCTGTTTGACTCTCTTGAGTAAAGTTCCACAGTGAAAAGTTAAGATTCAAGAAGCAAGATCATTGCTGATTTTAAGCAGACAAACTGCGTCGAAAGGTAAACTCATACATTGCATTAGGCTAGGTCTGTGTTTGTTAGTCTTGGCTCGGTTGGATCTTCATTGGCTTCATGACCTTAGATAATTTAGCTTTAGACTACAAAAGGAATGTTAAGTAGGGGCAATGGGCTTGACTATCGATGGACTCTCTTTTTTTTCTGCAGAATAACAGCACTGATCCAATTCTAAATATAATTATGGATCAATGAAAAGTTAAATTAAATGGAAATTAAACAACTAATCAAGAGACAGTATAAACTGCATGGTATCAGACAAACTACAAACTGGAATGCTAGAGACAAATCAGAAAGCCCCCTAAGCCTAGACATCAGAACCAAGACCAACTGGAGAAATATGGAAATGAAACAACTAATGTAACTGCATTATCAGAGATTGTCAGCTCACTTTACAGCTAGAGTTCCACTATCTTTTCTTATAGTTACCATCAACACAAGAGCTGCTCATCTAAAACAAAGATAATACCAATAAACAAATGAACTTTCGAACTCACCATGGGCATTGAAAGTAGATGCATACTGCATATTGCCACCAAAATTAGATAAAGGAGACTTTTCATGTCCACTGTCCTCAGCAGCATCCATATAGAAGCCCAGTGACTGGTTATTTTTGTACGTAGTTTCTTTCTGTAGATTATCATCCACCTCCATGGAAACTTCTCTATGTTGGTCCAGATCAACATCTCGAGCAACCTCTTTGTCATTCCTAACAGAGGTGTCTGAATCGGCTTGAAAGGAGGAACCAACTTGATGGGTATCAACTGTAGCATGTCCCTCAGAATTCACATTGGGGGCTTCGTCTCTTGTTTCCATATCTGATGGTATAGGGGTGTAAGACTCGTCTGAATTTCTGAACTGCAACTCTTTTGAAATAATAGAATACCACAGCTGGCAAAAAGTCAAGCCCACAACCATATTTGAAATTGGGTCGCTTCCAAATTCGCGTTCTTGCATGAGGCTGAGAGAAACACCCCCAGTATTAATCAATACAAAGCCCATCATAGATTGGCCTCTCAAGCACACCAGGAAATATAATATGACAACCAATTCACAGGCTTCCAACCAAAAAGGAAAAACTTACAAGTGCAACTATCAGTTATTCAGAAAACCAAGTTATTCACTCAAGATTGGTACCCCTTAGATCAGACAAGATGTGGGAGAAACTGAGCCAACAACCTACGAGATTCCCTCGCATCTGGCAAGTTCTGATAGGCAAGACTAATAATTTTTTGTAAATCAGCAAACTCAATTTCCTTCTCGTATTTTTTGGTTAACAGGGTATCAAAAGCTGCACCCTACATGCAGTCCCCCTATCCTACATGTGCCATAGGCCCTGGGGTAGGCCCCAATGGCTTGAGCACTTCACGGGTTTTGCAAACGAGACCTATGCTTCCTGAAGAGCTCATCGCAGCTCAAGTTGGCACTAGGTTAACTGCTTGGGATTGGCAAATTCATTGATTGACTGATCACTAAATCTTCTTTGCCACTCAGCCGAACTTCGAGTTCTTACTAAAGGTAACAGCTTGAATTTAGGCTAAAATTATGGGATAAAGAAATTCTCGATAAGACTTTGATTTCAACTTTGAACTCTGAAGGCTATTTATCCCAGGATCTCCGCAAGGGGATATTATATGATAGAGAAATAGTTTTGCCTCATCTTATATACTTTTGCAAGAGTTTCAAAACAACTCCGCATGGATTCACGTTCAACGTCATATTTCCCAAAACTTCTCAATATGTAATAACAAGTTTGTTGGCAGCAGATCTCCCCACTACATCATGAGCAACCGCTTCTAGTAGCTTTAAGCTTTTTATAGTCTTCACTAATACGTAAAGAGATTTCTATATGCCAGACAACACATGGAAAAGAAAAAACAATGGTTTCTTCATTCAAGAAAATTGAAACACATAACAAAAACAATGTACCTTAAAGCAGCCTGATGAGCTTCACCTACATTCCCTTGTCTAAGAAAAAAAAGTATCGACTCCAATTGAACCATAAATCTATCCTGCCAACAGAGAAAGGTCAAAGAACACGCTAAATGTCACCAAAATGCACGTAAAAATGTCTAGGAGAGACAAGGTATCAAACCATGCAAAGTGCTTAGACAATGTCTCATTTACAGAACAAGAGCAATATCACCTCACAATTCCAGCCAAAAATATAGGTACGTAAACCGTAAACTTCAATAATATAACTTTTCCCAAAGCATCAGATGATGTGTGTGGATACATCAAACTGCGACTTCATTATAATCCATCCTTGAAGTGGCACTTTACTTTCTAAATGTTGTAAACTTCATAACACCCATAATGCAACTAGTAACAAAAGAAACTTAACTGGTTGATGTTATACTCAACAACATCATTAGCCAAGGAAGACTCTGCCCAGGTGGCTTTCTTGAACAGGTCAACGACAGACTCCAAATAGGCAAGGAGAAGCATGTTTGAGTGGTGCTACATAACCAATATCATAGAGCATTGTCTACTTGTGATGTTTGGAAAACAAATATTCTAGCATGCCATAAGGCAATCCACATAGAATAACAATATTTGATTTTACGGATTGCAATATTTTATGGACAAAACTAGAAATGGACTTCCTTCATTACCATGAAAGCAAAAATAATAATAATAAATAAAAATTCCTTGGAAATTATTTTCTCGTAAAATTTTTGGTTAGGTCTTTGTTGATTTGTTCATTCATGTTGTTATTTATCTTGAACAGGTAATTTATCAAAAAATCTAGTCTATAAAGAATCTCCAATGGGCTCTCAAAAATTTGTGCTAAAATGTGTGAACTTGTGAAAACATTAAAAGTGGGACCCATTTGGCGTGTCATGAATGTGTTACTTTAGACATTTAAAGTGTGTGCTAGGATAAGTTAGATGTATTAAAATATACATATGTATGGTTCATTTAATATGTAATGACTGTCTCTGCCTCTCCTCTCTCTCCCTTTCTCTCTCGTCTGTCTCACTTTCCATGTGTGCTAAGTGGTTACCCAAATATGGCACACATTCTAGCACACAACTAAACTAGCACACAAGATAACACAAATGGAGAACCTAACGCGCATATCCACTTGCTAATTCCTAGTTTCCACTTCCTAATTCCAAGCACAACCATTGGACTTTGGAGATACTCTTACCAGCTATTTCTCATCCACATCACAATGAACGCAAATCAATGATAAACATTCATAAACATTCTGGATGAATGCTTCATAAAGAGTTGGAGGGGGCAGGGCAAATGAGAAAGAAGGAAAAAGCAATAGAAAAAAGAAAGAAGGAAACCGCACAGTGGCAATGGAGAAAAAATGTAATTGCACGCCATGTAGGAAGGATGTTTTCGAGACTACACCTTTATTGGCCAATCTTTCATCGCTCCAATCCTTTTCATCCAAATTTCATAAACATTCTGGATCTTGGTTGAATTGACAGACCCACAATTTATATGCTTGAGAAGCTCCATAGCAACCTGAAAATTTCATGCACAGACAGTCCGCAAAATGTTCATGCCATCTTTTAAGTTCATACCACTAAAACTTTCCAATCTTTGCTAATATAATTGAACACGCATGACACGAAATTAAGATGCAAATAACCCACATGAATCGTGCTGCATTATACTGGCAGAAGGTTACGACAAATGTCACAGTTCATAAACAATCAACAACTAGCACCACTGCAGCAACAAACCAAAGGCAAGCCAGCAATTAAATCTTCGATTTTGCTTCACATTTCAAATGCAATTGAGCATCATTGCATGGTTTAGTGTATTATATGATTGAAACTTTATAAATGAACTGCATAATGGTATTTTGACCAACATTTCTCTTCATCTCCATTTTTGACAAGTCGTCTTCTGTATTCCCGCTCCTGGATTTTGTTTACTACACACCTACTCATAACCACCAGCCACTCCCAGCAATAGGGATACAATCCATATAAAACACTATGTAGAAAGATATGGATTTCAAATGAAGGGATTTGGTCTCTAATTTCCTTGATAATATAATTGGTTTAGCTATAGGTGACTTGTAATGCAAGAGTGAAAAATAGATCAAAGGAAGCCTCGTACAACTGAAATCCTTAGTATAAACAATTTCAAATTCCTTGGTCAGAGACTTCAAATCCATCATAGATACATAATAAATCCCCTAAACTCAATGTCGAATTCCATATGTAAACTGGCCAGCCTAATGTTCAAGCACCAAATAATTAAAGTCAAATTTCTCCATTCGAAATCCATATCTACCCAAATGGAGCCTCTGTGTGTGTGTGCGTGTGTGAGAAAGAGAGAGAGAGAGAGAGAGAGAGAGAGAGAGAGAGAAATGGCTGATATCTAACAAATAGGTACATAGTATTACAGTAACCTCCCGAGTATTCTCTGTTAAATTACAAGTCCTATTTTCGTAGGCAATTAAGCTTATTTGGACCTAAAACAAGCACATTTACAACAAGTCTCGATTCACACTCTGAGAGGTTATATTGGTTAATATGGTAAACAATGGAAGACGAGGGTCACGAGGGTTATATGCTTGGCGATTTTTTAGTGACTCTGACCATATGGTGAGGATCAGACTCAGTAACCCTTGTCAGTTAGTTAAGAAGTTGTTATAATTTGTTACATAGGCATATCAAGAGGTTAGTTTTGGAGGGAAAGTATAGCTTATAAGAAGAGAATAGCTTATTGAGAAAGGTGTTGATCATTATTGTTGTCTTTCTTTGTATTTTGTTTCTCTCTCTTCTACCTTCCATCTAGGTGCCATTAGAGCAGAGTTGAAGCCCTGGTTTAATAAAGTTATGTGTTTTTCTTCCAAAACAGTATCATCCCAACACATAAACAAGATAGAGCAAACCAATAGAGAATCACAACCCCGAGAAACACTACCTTCCACCCCTTAGATACGCGCACACACACACAAAAAAAACTTTCTAGCCTTGTTAGAGGAGAAAGCTATTGGGTCCTCCCTAACAAGCTTAAGGAGCTTAAGCTTTAAATTCTCTAATCTAAATGAAATCATTTCATACTTGGGGGTGATAAAGGAACCGAACAAGCGGAACAGTTGATGTTAAAGTTTGGTTTGATTTGTTTGAAAACTTGACGAGTTTTAAAAATATGTTCAAGCACTTAAAAAGCTTTAAAAAATTGTACAAGCTTGTCTTATTTACGAGACAAATCAAACTCAAACTAGCTTCAATCCGATCTCAAGTAGCTTGAATTCTATGTTCGAGCTTGGTTCAAAAGTTTAAGGAGCTCCAAAATGATGTTCAAGCATGATTAGCTTATGTAAGAGCATCTCCAACCCTTACTCAAATTTGGGTAAAAAATTTAGTAAAAGCTTCCGACAGAGAAACCCAAATCTAAGCACAAATATGAGAGGAAGCTTCATTAATAGCATTGTTGTAAATTTGGGAGGGGAGAAATAGCCTTGTGAGTAAAAAATTGAGTCACTAGAGCAGTTTGGTTCGTTTATCAACGCTAGTCATATGAGTAGAACCCAAAAAACATCAAACAACCCCAAACAAAAAGAAACGCTCATAAAAAAATCATAGTATCATACCCAATACTTGGTGCGATTCCTCGAAGGAGACCTCTCATTGCCGGTCCCTCGCAACAGCACGCTCAGCACACCACTTGCTTCGTCCCAATTGTGCCGCCGCACGAGCCTGCTCAGGAGGCGGCGCAACCTAGCTCGATTCTTCGTCCGAACGTTCTCGGAGCCTGTCTTCAGCGTGTGCGACGGCTTCGTCAGAGACACCAGTATTCCCTTGACGAGTCTCGACTGTTGGCGACTACTGTCCTGTGAATCTCTAGCCTTCTTCCTGCTCTTCTTTTCGTTTTTTTCGACTACTTGAATGGCCCCTTCTTCTTGAACGGCCTCTTCTTCTTGAACGGCCTCTTCCAATTCCATTGAACAATATTCAGACATCTGAGATTCTGCTTCCCAATACACGATTCGTTAATGTTCGTTTAGAGTGTACGCGAAAGATGCGATTGCGTATATGTATTGGCGTACGTATATGAAGTTTACCAGTTAGGAGAAGCAATTTCGGTGGAGAGAGAAGGAGAACGGTGGCGGACATGGGGGTGTACAGTGGTTGAAGACGACAGGGGAAAAGGGCTTTTCTTTTTCCCATTTTCTTGAGGGAAGGGGGTTTTAGTGGGTTTGGGCCGGAGGATGGCCCAATAGTTACTATTCGAGGGATTCGATATGGGTTTTCGGTCCGGGTCGGACTTCTACATTGGATTGGACCGTTATGCTTAGTGGCCGACTGGATGCGGGATAAGTTTGGATGAATTAAATATGGATGGTGCAGTTCAAAAAAAAAAAAAGGATGCCGGATAAGATAGTGTATTATTTATGGAGGATGGATCCACATTAATGTGATTTTTATGCAGAGGTAAAAAAGTTATTGGTTTGAATGAGGTATTAAAAATAGAGAGATAAAATATTACTTAATTTTGGATGAGCGATAAAATGATGGATAAAGTTGTTTGAAATTGAGGGATAAGGTTGGAAGAGGGGGATGAAGAAAGCCTCATCCGCTCGGATTTTTTATGGATGACCCATGAGTTAGGTATAAATAATTAGGGTCAATTATTCTACAATCATACACACTCACACAAATATTTACACAAATCTGCTCACCTTTCAAAAAAAAATATTTGCTCACATTCACATTGAGGTCCACACATATTACATCTCTAGTGTGTATGAGCCTTACCAAAAAATATAAATATATGTATAAAGTGTGCGTGCAAATATTTGTAGATGAATAATAATTGTAGTCAAGACTAGGCCGTATTAATTTTGGTTGGGCATGAATAGTCTACCCTCCTCATTTGCTACCAAATCGTGGATTAAGTAGTGGGACCAGGATAAGGGGAGGGGATGAGTCATCCGTCATCTTCATCCTCCATCCAATAAGAGGCTTAGGGTGGAGTCGAACCGAACCAAATTTTTTAGTTTTTGAGACTTTGAGCTCAACTCATTTACTAAACGAATTGAAAATTCGAGCACGAGCTTGACTTGCTTTAAATAAATCGAGCTTTTTAAAGTATTGAGTTCCGCTCTTTACTATGCGAACTTAAAACTCTAGTTTGAGATCAGAGTCAATGACGAACTCAACATGAAGCACAACATTGTGGACAACACGTGTGACATGCTATGATGTAATTTATTCTCAAGTGAATACCATACTGCTGCAAACACAACATAATGCACAACAATGCGCACGACACCTGCGACATTTGTTTCTCTGACTGCTAAAGAATACAAAAAATCAAGATAATCAGTCTTATTAACCTCTGCCTAATGGGCGGATTATAATATATATATAATAAAACAGAGCTGTGTTTGAATCCAAAAGACAACCAACGCTCTAGATTTATCCTCACGCCTACATAAATCTCTACCATTCATCCTTAGAAGGCATTTTTGTAAATACTTAATCTTTCCAAGGGCTATCCTAAATGGAATTTGGTAAAACTAGGATTAGATTTCCAAAATTTGAAATGTAGAAACTAGGATTAGATTTCCAAAATTTGAAATGTAGAAACGCAGACATTTTGTGAAACCCTAGCCGTACTCCCATACCTCACCCTCCCTCTCTCGACTCTTTCTCTTCGATCGCTCTCCTAGCTCCACCAGTTGCCACCACCGACCGGTGCGCGATCAAGAGCGGCATCACCTTCCTCGACACCTTCGATTGCTACGGTCCAGACGCCAACGAAGTACTCCTCCGTAAGGTGCTCTCTCTCTCTCTCTCTCTCTCTCTGTACCTTCCATCTAATGATCTACTGGGTGGAAGCTTTTATTTTTTCAACTGCCTCATCTACCACCATGTATTCAAGCAAGCCAAAATCTTCCCAAACCGGAAAGAGCAAACCCACCCACGCATTATTTTCAAGTTCAGTTGATCTAAGGTAAATTACTAAACCTGAATAGCATTATTGGAATTCCATATTAGGGTTTTTATCTTGGATTTGAATTTTGGAATTCGGTTGGCTTTTATCCTGGCTAGCAAATTCCAATAATAGGTATTAAATATTTCGTTTGTCTAATTCCTTGGTATTGTGATTCAGTGGTGGGAAACCAGTGTTTTTCCATATGAATGGGTGGCCCTTCATCGTGATCAGAGCAAAGGTCTCTCTCTCTCTCTCTCTCTCTCTCTCTCTCTCTCTCTCTC
>BPLS01000203.1:521551-549179 GCA_019656275.1 Rhododendron kiyosumense | reverse complement strand
TGAAATCATTGTTTGCAGTATGATCTAAGCAAGTTCTGCCCGTATAACCTAAAATAGATTTGCCAAGGCTCATAACAGAGAATTTTAGATAGTTAATCGTTGTCCATGCACCGTTTTTCCTAACTGTGTTGGTAACTTAATGATTCTTGTGAAATCATTGTTTGCAGTATGATCTAAGCAAGTTCTGCCCGTATAACCTAAAATAGATTTGCCAAGGCTCATAACAGAGAATTTTAGATAGTTAATTGTTGTCCATGCACCGTTTTTCGTAACTGTGTTGGTAACTTAATGATTCTTGTGAAATCATTGTTTGCAGTATGATCTAAGCAAGTTCTGCCCGTATAATACTGTTCTGGTTGATCACAGTGATCCATCAATTAATACAGGTGAGGAGGAATCTATTTGGCTGTGGTTTCTTGACCCTTTTACCTTGTTATATTGTTGTTTGTTTAAACCAGTTTGTGTGATGGAATGCAGTTCTGACCGCACCGACAGATAAACCTGGCGTGGCATTGCTTGATTTTGTCATCTTCCCTCCACGGTGGTTGGTTGCTGAACATACTTTCCGACCTCCATATTACCATCGGAATTGCATGAGTGAATTCATGGGTTTGATTTATGGAGGATATGAGGTAAACCTTTTCGACCAATGAACTTTTTATCCTTTGGTTTATATTGATGATTTTCACTACTCCTATCACTGTTTTCCTCACTAACTGACGAAGTAGTTACTGTGTGTGTTATATGCGAAGTTGGTTGGTTCATTTGGGTAGGGGGAGTAATAGAGAGTAAACCCTTATGCTGGCAGTAGCTATAGTGGTATCTCCTGCCACCAACAAATGGAGTGGTGCGAGGTTCGAATTGTGGTTAATGCACGCCTGGAGTAGCGATGGTTATGTAATAAAACCGGCATACTTATTTTCTCCATTCTACTGATTATGAAATTGATGGAATGCATGTTTAGATATATCTTAAAGTTCCCGTATATCGCTAGAAGGAAATAATGGATTTTGGAATGATACATGTTACTCTCATCTCATGTGTCGGCGAGAAAAGAGAGAGGGCTAACAGAGATTTTCCCATTCTGTGACCCAACATGAGCTTCCTCATTTTAAAGTGAATAACCTAATCTATTAGCCTGTTTCTTCCAATCTTGGGCTTATGTGTCGGCGAGAAAAGAGAAGAGGGCTAACAGAGATTTTCCCATTCTGTGACCCAACACGAGCTTCCTCATTTTAAAGTGAATAACCTAATCTATTAACCTGTTTCTTCCAATCTTAGGCTTTAGTTTTGCAGTTGGCCCAACTCTAAACGTTAAATTGAGAGTAGGTACTTAATATTCTTATTTTCAGGCAAAAGCCGATGGATTTCTCCCAGGTGGTGCAAGCCTTCATAGCTGCATGACTCCCCATGGTCCTGATACGAAGACTTATGAGGTAGGCCTTTTCGTCGTACTATGTTTGTATTGTTCTGGAATACACGAAATCCTTCTCTCGTTTGTCCCATTAATCGATTGTTTTTTGGTCTCACCACCACTTGACATTATATGATCTAAAGCGTTGTTCCTTTTGGATTGCAGGCAACAATTGCTCGTGGAAATGAACCAGGACCACACAGAATAGCCGATACCATGGCTTTCATGTTTGAATCGTGTCTCATACCGCGAGTCTGCCCATGGGCTCTCGAGTCTCCCTTAAAGGATGATGATTATTACCAGTGCTGGATTGGACTGAAGTCCCATTTCACTCGCGAAGCGACAAACGGGCAACTAAGTGACGTACGGAATGGTCACGGTGAAAGTGGAACTGGAGGGCATCGTGGATGATTTTGGATTCCGATGTTAAACCCAGGCACATAATTGCTTCTTTAATAAAATGGCCAGCATCCGATTAAAGAATGAATGCATATATGTAGGAACGCGAATCGAACCTTTGACGGAAAATATGTAATAATGTGGTGTTGCTTTCCCTACTTCATCTGTTTTCTGTGATGTATCACTGATTGGAGAAGACATAGTTGCTTTGTTGGGATCTTGGATTTATTAAGTTAGCGATAATGAAATTTATGGAATAAAAGAGAGCGGTGTTCTTTTAAAAATGTCTAAGCATACAAGTAAAAACCATCTGGTTGTCGTTGATCACCTATTTCTATTAAAGTTATGGATGCCAACAAAATAAAAAAATTAGGAAAAGAAAACTTAGGCACCATTTCTCTACCAAATTCCTCTCTCTATGGGGCCAATATTCCTAATTAGCATTGGCTACACGTCTTTGGATTAAAAAAGAGAAAATTATACACGATTTAATGCTACTATTGTGGAAATAACCATCAAACAAATGTACTAGTACCTATTTAAAGTTTAATTTTTAATTTTTTTGAACGGAAAAATTTTTTTTATTAATATTTAAAAAGATACAAAGACATAATATTTAAAGATCACAGCGCTTTCCTTCTCTCTATCTACCAACACAGATTACACTTCCTCACTTATTTGAAGGAGTATAGATTTTTATTTATTCAATTTTTATTGACATGGGAATTTTATGTAAATTTAACATCGGGGGCGGGGAAGGGGCATGACAACCAGCTGCGAGAGAATAAACAAATCAAAAAAGCAATCAAAACAAGGACACAGATATATATATATATATGGTTTCGCTCAAGCACAAAATAAGAACGTACTTCACGGGCGACGAGCGAGAGAGGATTTACTATGAACCACGAGATTATAAATAGCCGGCTATACCCATGACTCTCAACGAAACACCAAACGATATTTAAGGATAAATTCTTGTGGAATTCAAAAGGGAGACGCAAACCCAAACCGTTAGTGAAATTCAAAGTGACAACACAAACGTCCTAATATCAAGTCCCAATAACAAACGAAACGAAGAAAGAAAAACATAGAAAGAGAGAGATAGAGAAAGATAGGGATGGTGCAGTGGGTTTTGAAATATAGAAATGTTTTAGAATGTGCAAACCGGTGGCTGTTAGGACAAAAGTGATTTGATTACAACTTTGTAATATATGTAAAAAATATGGGCACTTTAATTCATCGGGGAAAATACATTGTCAGTTATTGAATCAAATGAATCTCAATCTTTCTTTCAATTTTGTGTTTGTGTGGTTCTTACGTTATTGTGTTTTATTCTATAGATTTTTATCCTCTATTTCCTCTCAAACCGAACAAGTCAAACAAGTGAAAATTAAGGGCACAAGCCACAAACCCTTGCGTTAACAAAACCCGCCGAGAGGAACAGTCCCGCCTTCAAAACGCTCCCTCCGCATTCCCTTCTCTCTCTCTCTCTCTCTCTCTCTCTCTCTGCAAAACCTCTACCACACACAGAGAGAGCTTTTAATTCCTTCTCTTTTCAAGTTCGATGGCCGAAGCTTACGACGATTCGTCGGTCGTCGAGAAGCTCTACGAGTACGGCGAACGCCTCAGCGAGGCCAAAGACAAGTCCCTAGTTAGCTCCTTTCTTCTTCCTCTTCAATTTATGTATATTATTCGCTTCTTTTGTTTTCCTAGGGTTTCATAATGCTTCGAGTTACTCTTTACGTACTACGACTTTGTTTTCAGTGTGGCGAAAACCACAGCTGGCACTCAAAAATATCTGACATACTTAATACGAAAAAAAAAATACTAATAGTGTGTGTGCTAAGGTTTACCATTCATTATACCAAAAAATCACACACGTTTTGAAGATGGCTATGGAAAAAACATAGTGTGCTCGGTTTGGTATCTTATCTATAGGAATGGAACTCGATGTACTAGCAAATTCGAACACCGACCAATGTTGATTCTATAATCAAATTTCATAGAAGTTTCTTGAAAGAATGATTTTTCTGTGGAATCTGACTGAGAGGGGGACGAATTTTCTCTTCGTGGAATGATAGTGTTTCTTCGCAGAACTATTTGTGTTTGAACCTGGGTGTGGCATGTGTCACTCCCCCCGCTAATTGCCTCTGGCCCTTTTTGTTTTGTATTTTGGTTGTGTTTAGCATGTTGGTGACTACGCGGCCATAATCAAAGCTGCAAGTGAAGGTACTGTTAAGGTCAAACAATTGGCTGCACAGCTTATTCCCAAGTTTTTCAAGTACTTTCCGACTCTTTCGGAGGATGCTTTCGGGCAGCAGATGTTTCTTTGCGAGGACGAGGAGCTTGGGGTTAGTTTCTTACTCCCGTTCAAATATGTTCATCTTTTTGGCAAATTTGTCTTTAGCAATGAAGTTGTTTTTCTTCACAATCAATAGTTTGTCCTTACTATTTTAGGGCTCGTTCAATTGTAGGGAAATGAACGTACGAGAATGTTGAACTTTTCTGCATTTCTCAAAGTGTATAATTAGTAGGAATGTTGTGGGACCCACATCTCTAACTTTTTCCACTAGGATTAGCTTTCTCTCAAAACTTGTCTTGCAAAAAACACAAGAATTTGCAAGAATATTGTTTCTGAAACTTCACTTTTGCTAGAATTTTCTCGGGAATAATTTTCCTTCTTTAATTTATTGACAAGTGAACGAAGCGTTAACATATACATGGATAAGTTAAAAGTTGTAAATTGTAAATTGTATAAAGTTCCTAACTAAATTCATTTGATCTCTTTTTGTCTGTTGATTTCCAAAGGTGCGAGTACAAGCAATTCGTGGACTTCTTCTTTTTTGCAAGGATACCCCAGAAAATCTGTCCAAAATTGTTGATATTTTGGGGCAGCTCCTCCACCAAGCAGGTATTATTCTCTTCGAGGTTCATATTGTCCCCTTTTAAAACTGATTTAATTGCATATTATGTCATGCGAAATGTCCTTGATTGTTCTAGGAGAAAATGTGGAGCGAGATGCAGTGCATAAAGCCTTAATGTCTTTGTTGCGGCAGGACATAAAAAGTGAGTTTTTTTCTGTGGTCGAAAGTTGGAATCTTTATGTAGATGTTAGTTATATATTTTGATCCTGCTGATGTTTTTTTCCCTTTACAATTTTTTTGTATCGTGACATAACACTTATTATGTTTGCTCCTTGTGCCAGTCGTTATTGCAAAATAGTTAGTACCAATAATCTATCTTAAGCGGAATGGATTAGGCTTCTTGGAAAACAATAACAAGAATAACTCACGGCATGACAGATGTCTAACAGGGTTGAGTATGCCACTAGGTTAGACTTCTGCTGGCCTAAGTTTTGTGGCCAGGACAGAATTTGTTTTGGGTTTTGTGTTGTTGGTGCTCGTACAAGTTATTGTTAGCAGGGCAAGCGATTAACAATTAGTCGTGGCAAAGCAGCATACACTGGAATATATCACAAGGAGAAAATGGAATAATAAAGAATAAAGGTCACATTTGAGGTCAAGTGGAAAGGGTGATAGGTCAGATTATTTAATGTATGTGTTAGAAAGGGATGGATTTTAGGAGAAGGTGGAGAAAATGGATTATGTTGGCGCCTTGGTGGTGGTTTTAGGATGCAAGTCTTTCTATATTGATGAACATGATTCTGGTCGGTTTATTTCAGACATGTAGCCATGTATGGGATAGAGGAACGGTGATCCTTGTCACCATTGCCTGTCATCTTGGTTATTGAAACTTCAGGTAAGATGTTGAGCAGCACAGTGGATGGTGAATAGGGCTGCAGGATATGTTATTTACTTTTTCTTGATGATTCAAGTGTTTTTTTTTTTTTTTTTTTTTCCCGGTTGGGTGTTATTGAGTAACCTCCACTGTGTTGGATTTTGTTTCAAGGCTGTTTTGGGTTTGAAGGTTAATGTGGGAAATGGTTAGTTAATTCCTATTGGCAAAGTGTTTATTTGATATTCTTGCATCCATCCTTGGTGAGTGGAGAGGAGTGGTTACTTCTACTTGAGAATGGGCATTCTGTCCCTTATACGCCTAAAAGGTGTCTGTCTGGCTGCACGTTCTTCAGGCTTTATGTTCTACATAATTGGGAGTGTTGGGAGACTAACATGCAGTTTTGGCCTCCAGGAGAGGGATCTTTGGTTTCCTTGTTATCTTAGCATCTCTTGTCTTGTCCCCAGGGGAAAGACAGTCCTCTTTCCATTTGCAGATTTATCCTATTTGTCAACATACCAGAGATATTGACAAGTATGGGAGATTGAAATGTTACATTTATAGATTGGAAAAGCCAAGGGAAAAAAAATATCGTTTCTTGGTGATAAGAGGTGCATGAGATTATGATGTATGGCATTGTGATTTGTGACTACCTTTTATATAGAGGCTTCAATCTATCTTATGTACTGCATATTAATGTTTCTCATCATTTGTTTAACACATTTAATAGATTTGTGACCTGCTTTTTTGCAAACAGTACACCTAATCCATGCTTGGTTTTTGTATTTTTGTGCTGTACTTTGTAACTTGTCTGTTGTGCTATATATGGAATCATTTTCTTTCTTTTTTTTACAATTAAGCTCTTGTTTTTCCATTTGGTAGATCTAATGCTATTTGCTTGCTGCAGCGTCCTTAACAGTTTTGTTTAAGTACGTCATTGGGAACCCTGATGAACCTAGTGCTGAGGAAGGCATCCGTGAAAAGGTTTTATGCTTTATCAGGGATAAGGTGCGACATTTCCCAAAGCTGTCATTGATAAGTTCCTTTTTTCCCGACGTAGCTGAATATTAAATGCTGTAAATTTTCAGGTATTCCCACTTAAAGCAGAACTATTGAAGCCGCAGGAGCAGATGGAGAGGCATATAACTGATTTGATAAAACAGGTATGGTCCTGTTCACAACTATTTATTGTCTGTCTGTTTTGTTTAAACAATATTTCCTCATTGTATGCCTGCATCTTTTGTGAATACAGGTGACTTCGTTCCATTTTCCCATCAATAATCGGATGACGTGTTTTGGGTCATTATTTTTTTTTTGAACGGCTTTTGGGTCCTTATTTTGTCAGCCCTTTTTTTTTTTTGCTCAGTGATTTCGTTAGGTCTTTGGGTTCTTCATATTTTTGATTAGTTGATTGAATATTGTCCCAGAGTTTGCAAGATGTGACGGGAGAAGAATTTAAAATGTTCATGGACTTCTTGAGAAGCTTGAGTTTATTCGGGCGGAATGCTCCTGTTGAGCGTGTTCAGGAGCTTGTTGAAATTATTGAAGGGCAGGCAGATCTAGATACACAGTTCAATGTGAGTACTCACCCCCACCCCCCCAAAAAAAAAGTGAAGAGAAAGAAAAGGGAGAAAATTGGGAACCTGTTATGGTAAACGTATTATATGCGTTTTCTCATTTATGACAAGCTATTGTGAGAGTTCATGTTGTGGTAGTACTTTGCGGTAAGTTTTCAAATTATTAATGTCATTGCTGAAAACTGAGGCTTGCTGCTTGTCTCTGGTGCTCGCTTGCCCTCTTGTTATTGTTTGAGTTGCTTCTGTATCTTTGTTGTCTGCAATTAATATGTTGTCAATTAAACTAGTTAAATTTTGGAGGGAGTATGTTTTGTGGAATGAGAAATCTTAACCCTTTTCTACGAGCAAGTGCTGAACTTTCTCCACTTGGAAGTAGACGAGAGCATGAAGCAATGCTTGAATAGAATTTGGATTATGTCCTTTTGACTTGACTATGTGTTTATGTACATTTATATGTCTTTTGAATTTGAAAAAGTTGAAAGTAAGTAGATAATGCTTGCCTGCTAATAGCATGGGTGGGGAT
This sequence comes from Rhododendron kiyosumense, assembly GCA_019656275.1. Classification (NCBI taxonomy): domain Eukaryota; kingdom Viridiplantae; phylum Streptophyta; class Magnoliopsida; order Ericales; family Ericaceae; genus Rhododendron; species Rhododendron kiyosumense. The sequence goes on along the minus strand of BPLS01000203.1, from coordinate 541,528 downwards.
ATCTTGCCACTTCAAAAGGGGATGGTGGAGGGTGTAAATCTTTATTGTGGGTATTACGTTTTGTACAATACAATAGTAGCAAGAGTTGTCTACGTTTATTATTTTTAACTCCTAATGGAAACACATATGACAGACAGTTTCTTTGACAGACTTCGAAGATGTAGAAGGTTTCTTGGTTATTTGTTATTTATTTGGTGCATTGAGACTACTATGCATGCCAAATACTGAAGCAAGAAAACAGGTTTCAGAGGGTAAAAAGCAACTTTTTATCAGATCCATCTTAAGGAGGGTCACTTTTTTGGCGTATTTACAGTTTTTTTTATTCTAAATTGTTATTTAGAGATAGGTCTTGCTCTAAACCATTTGGGTAGTGGGCTAGTGGCCTATTCATTCTCCAGATTTTTCCCTTTTTATGTATCCTGTATTATACAATTTTTTGACATCACCCTGTGTTTTTAGTGGTTAACATAGAAGCATTATTATTGTAAACTGAAATTAGACACTATAGTTCGCAAGGGTGATGTATTTTTAAGGAAGAAGATATTATTCTGATGAGGAATCATATTGTAGTAACATTGCATGTTTTCTATTTCCTGCGGATTTTTAGTTTTATATGTTTGACTCGTTTCTATCTTGCAGGTGTCTGATGGTGATCACATTGATAGATTAATATCTTGCCTGCATATGGCTCTTCCATTTTTTGTGGTACAAGCTGTATTTGCAATTGTGTTGCTCAATCTGACGGATTATATGTTTGTCTGATGCCTTATCTTTTATTATATATATTTTTTAATTTTCAGATGGGTGCATCAAGCAGCAGGTTTGTCAACTATTTGAACAAGCATATCTTACCAGTTTTTGACAAGGTATTTTGTACTGTCTGCGAAGTGCTAACTATTTGTTTGGAGATTTAAGATAGGAGTACAGGTTGTAGGTGCCCTTGAATCAGGCGAGCATCAGTTAGCCTATCATTTCTGAACTTTGCTTTAGCCAAGTTTTACAAGTTTAAGCTGCATACTTCTTCTTCTTGTTATCAGTTCACCAAATAGAAATATTTCTGCTTGACTATTTGTTGATTGCCTTAACTTCTCTGTGTTACACGTTTACTCTCTGCTGATTTTTTCATTTTATGTCACGTAATATATTCTAATGATGATTTATCCTGTCAGCTTCCTGAAGAACGAAAAGTGGACTTGCTCAAGAACCTTGCGGAATGTTCATCTTATGTTCCACCACAGGATTCCCGCCAGCTTCTACCTTCTATTGTTCAACTTTTAAAGGTAGAGTTGTGTATATGATGTGGTGACATGAGACATTTAGTATTGTGTGTAGAGGTTAATAGGAGAGTATGTGGCGATAACGTCTTGTCTTGCCTTACCCTGTTCACCCTGAAGTGATTGATTTATGGTTTTATCGCTGTTGGTAATCTAGCAGTTGTGTTGCATTTTTGAATTTCTCAATAGGATAGTTATGGCTTAGAAGCTGTTGGTTCTTGGGCCCCAATTTCTCTTCAGAAATCTGTCTCATGCTACTATTTGTTTTTTGTTTCGACACTTTACATGGACTCTTTCTTTACATTCTTTGTGGTTTTCCTGTCAGAAACATATGGTTCGCAGAAAGCTTGAGGAGATGAACTTTACTTTCATTGAGTGTTTATTGTATATATTTCACCATTTAGCACATAAAGTAAGTAGCTTATTACTTTCCGGGTCTGTTTTTTTCTCTCTCCTTTTCATGCAGTTTATGTTTGACCTATATTTTTCTATTGATTATTGTAGACTCCTAATGCCACAAATAGTCTCTGTGGCTACAAGATTGTCACCGGCCAACCTTCTGATAGGCTTGGGGAAGATTTCTCAGAGAACCATAAAGACTTCACTGAGAGGTGTTTCACACCATCTAGTTTTCATTCCTATTTCCTTGCATTGATTGTCAAATGTGCATACCTTGGAAGCAAATGAATTACAGAGCAAGGCAACGTAGAATGTAGCATGCAATAGAAAATTATCAATGGTTTGAATGTGGCCTGGTTGGTTTTGTTTTGATCTCAGACATGGTGTTTTATTTAGTTTGGAAAAAAAGCATTATGCTTTCCTTGTTTTCTGCAATACTTTAGATGTCGTTACGTCCAAGACACGTTTTCATGTAGGGTGTTGTGATCCATGTAGTATCCTTGTGGCGGATTTATGGACAGTAAGTAATAATTCTGACAAAACCAACATCTCCGACTTAAGGTGATGGGTATTGGTTTCCAAGATTTTATGTTTCTGCTACATAATTTCCCTGTCCAATAGCAAGGTGGTTCCTAATACCTACTCTTCCCCGATTTCTCTATTTTTGCCTTAATAGGTAGGAGAATATTTACAAACATTAGGAGAAGTACATCTAAGCAGACAATCTATTACATGGGAAACTCCAACAGCGCGATTCATAAGCATGTATATAACTAGCAAGTGGAGTGGTAGCCCAGGGGTAGGCACCATGTACTCCTATGCATTTGCCTGGTGTTCAAACCTCACTAACTACAATTAACACTACTCACTTATGCCAAGCAAAAACAAAAAAAAAAAAAATTTGAAGAAAGAAAGCTCATAACAGGGAGTTACAACCAACTAAATGAGGAACTCCATACTGGGGGAAACCAAACCAAACCAAACTGAGCCTTATGTTCCAATCACTTGGGGTTGACTACATGAATCATTTTCCTCCATCGAGCTCTGTCAAGGGCCACTTGTTCACACAAACCCATTATACTCATATCTTTGCGCACAACATTTAATGTCAATTTAAGTCTACCCCTCCCCGTAGCATTACTACTCAAAGCTATCCTATCCGCTCTCTTAACTACTGCATCTCCTGGTCTACGGTAGACATGCCCAAACCATCTTAGCGTATTCTCTCAACTTGTCCTCTATAGGTGCTACACCTACCATCTCACGAACCGTTTCATTTCTACTCTTGTCTCGTCTAATTTTACCACACATCCACCTAATCTTGCTCACCTGTTGTTTCTTAATAGGCCAACATTCTGTCCCGTAAAGCATCGTTGGTCTTATGGCAGTTCCATAGAAATTTTCCTTCAATTTTGTGGGTACTCTCTTGTCACATAGTATACCAATAGCGCTCCTCCACTTGAGTCACCCCACTTGGATCCTATGGGTCACATCATTGGCGATCTCTCCATCTCTACTAATAATTGAGCCTAAATACCTAAAATGATCATTCTTTGGTATCTCCCGGTCTTGGATCATCTCTTTCTTCATGCGCACTGTTTGTACTTTGTACCACAAAATTTGCACACCCTATACTCAGATTTACTCCTACTTATCCGAAAACCCTTTGACTCTAATGCTTCCCTCCCAATTTCTAGTTTCGCATTAACACCTCTAGCGGTTTCATCTACGAGGATAATGTCATCTGCACTCCATCTTGGGGGAGAATTTTCATATTTGTTGCTATACCAACTGGAAACATATGGGTGGGGCTGACCTAACTTGCTCAGTTCTCAAGCCGGTCCTTCGCATCGAGAGTCATGAATGTACTGAGATTCTGTCTATTTTCCAACATAGTGGATTACAGGTTTTCTTTTTGTCATTTTTAGTTTTGTTTGAGATGAACACAGAGTTGACACCTTTGTGGTTTTTGGTTGATGATATGCAGGTTGAGAACCATTGATGATTTAGCTAAGGCGATGGTGAAGAAACTAACCCAAGGAATGACAGAGCAGAACAAAGCGATGTCAGCTGCTAAAACTGATGAAGAAAAGAATATCATAGTGGGTTTTCCACATCTTTTTATTTTCTTACCTGACCTGAAATGGACTCTAGTTTTAGCTATTTTCTCTCTGTATATATGCTTTATCTATTTCTCCGTTGTTTATATGCAGAAGAAACAGAAGCTGAATTCCACCATAGGGCTCCGAACCTGCAACAACATACTGGCCATGATCCAGGTGAATGTTTTTCCATATGCCTTTCTAGTGAGTTATTCTAAGAATGCTTGAGCAGTTGTTTGACTGTTTTTCTAACGTTCAAAATGCCAGCCATTACATTCAAAATCACCCTCATTCAATGGGGATCAGAAAATTAACTTGTCATGGAAAGAAGCAGTGAAACCCTCAGTGCCATCAACTGCTCCTGTTACTGGGTATGAGATAAAACCACCCATCATCTATTTTATCTTGTTGTCGTCATCATATTTTCTAGGGAAAATTCTTTGGAAAATTCTTTTCTTTCAAAACCAGTACTCCTAGTATATATGTGGTATGTCTGTCTCTTCTATTTTTGTAATATTATTCTTTCTTCTTAGATACTGTTTTGTTCACCGGAATGATTTTGGAAAAGAATGGAATGGTCATTCCTTGGCCTGCCATGGAATGACCATTAATCTGAGTTGGTGAATGATGATTCCATTGGAAATGTACATAATGGATTTTTTTGGTACCAAATATCAGTTGAGCATTTGAATGCCATGATAATCCCATTCCAACTTCATTCTAGTAAACCAAACACATCCTTCTTCTTCTTGTTAATAATAGCATATAATTGAATGACTACAGCAATAAACGTGCGGCTGCTGGTGCAAATGGGTCGGGCAATTATGCCGTCAAAAAGGGCAGAGGAGCGGGTGGTGTGCAAAACCAACTGGTGAATCGGGCATTGGAGGGTTTATATCATGGCAGCAGAACCAGCGGCAGAGGTAGGGGTCGTGGTGGTGGACGTGGGAGAGGAAGGGGTTTCCGTTAGCGCAGTCCACTTCCAGGCTAAGGTGTACTGTCATGAAACAGTTACTGACCATTTTCTGCTTGTGTATTGAGCTTTCTTGTAGGCATTTACAGTTTCACCTTGTTCTTAGAAAAGGAGAAACAAATCCTATGGCATTATGCATGGGCTAACAATTCTTGGTTAGGTGTTTTAGAAAGGAAAAGAGAAACAGTTGCTGAGTATTTTTCTTCTCATTGTTATTGAGCTCTTTTAAGCATTTAAGGTTCATTATTCTTGGAAAAGAAGCAATAGTAGAGGAATGGTTTAAGTAGTCAAGTTTGTCAAGTTCCAGGCTAAACTTTCATATTGATTGAATTCTATCCCCTCGGTCGTGTTTTCTTTCTATCTTACCTTCCCCAATTTTTCCATTTTCGTTTCGCTAATGGGAATTTCGCAATGACAATAATTTTTTTTTTCTTGGTTTTTTTGACGAGCAAACGGTAAAAAGTCCTTTTCAAAACCAGAAAGTATTTGCCCAAGGCTAAAGCTTTCAGGGGGAAGGAAAAAACTGGTTTTGTAGGCATTTCAAACACGGGGTGAACTAGGGGTTTTTCTTTCGCTTCTGTAGGTTTGTGTATTTTGTCAAATGAATTGAGAAAAGAAAAGAAAAGATAAGGCTTGCCTCAGGACTCTTAGATATAGAACAGCTCCTCTCAGCTTCCAGTCTCTCTTTTTGACCATTAGTTCCCTTTTCCCCCGCTAAAATTTGTGTGGCCAATGTATTTGATGGAGATGTAATAGTTTCAAGAAAATCAATACTCCTAGACAGGGAGACTCACTTATTGTTTGCTAGTAACATTTTTGCCAAATTTGGCACATCTGTTAGCACACTACAAGATTTATCACACTCTAGCACACAAATTAATACAAGTATTGTGACACAAGATATGGCTTGTCTCAGGACTCTTAGATATAGAACACCCCTCCTAGATATAGAACAGCCCCTCTCAGCTTCCAATCTCTCTTTTTGAACATTAGCTCCCTTTTCCCCGACTAAAATTTGTGTGGTCTTTGTATTTGATAAAATTTGTGTGGTCTTTGTATTTGATGGAGATGTAGTAATAGTTTCAAGAAAATCAATACTCCTAGATAGAGAGACCCACTTATTGTTTGCTAGCATCTTTGTCAAAACTTGGCACACATGTTAGCACACTACAAGATTTATCACACTCTAGCACACAAATTAATACAAGCATTGTGACATAAAAAATACATTTTTATTTGCTCGTTCTTAATACATACAATTAAAACACTAAATATCAAACTTATCGCGGATGCTCTAATAAGGGAAGGGTTTCCCTAACACTCTAAGAAGATCCTTGCCTTTGATGCTGCAATATTTTCTATGACAAGAAACGAATATGTTCCATGACAAAGAAAGGAAAATGTGCCATGTTTAGAGGCAGGCAAATGAGGCATCCAAAAGCTCCCTCAGCCGTCGTTGATCAGGCCAAGGCTCCTTCTCCTTTATTCTTTTTGCTTTGCCAAAATATGATAAATATACTACTCCTATAAGGCTACTCCTTTTTCTTTTTGCCAAAATTGGCATATTTCTCCTTGCGTATTCTAACCTGTTTTGGTTTTCTTCTTGAATGGGCTTATGCTTGTTTGAGGATTTCCTCTTGTTTGAGATTTCTTATAAATGGTTTATCTGTTTGGATGAATCCTTCAAAGGGGAAGTTTTTGGGCGCCGATAGGATACCACACACGTGTTACCCCGTCGGTGATCCAAACTGTCCAAACGCGCGAGTCCTGATTTCATTGTGCTATTTTACTTGGGCTTGCAGTTTTTATGTTTGGTTACTGACCATTGCAGACTTCCAGTAGTATATTCTGACAAACCACCCAAATCGGGATTTTTTATTTTAAACAAAATCAAATTTTCTCCCTAAATTCCTGATCAAACTTGGGCTTTGTATGGATCTACGGTCTGACATGGGAAATTAAACAAGAGAAACAACTCAAACAAGGAATAAAATACCCCCCCACCCATGTTCCCAAACGAGTAATTGTGAATAAACAACTGAGTTTTCTTTTTTATCTTCTTCCTAATCAAGCCAAAAGTAAGAACTGAGTTTTGTCTCATATTCTTTTCTGCTCAATCACCAATGCACTCACATGCACAGACTATTTAACCAATTAAATCTAAGTGATTCTTCCAAATTTTTAATCACAACTCGATCCCTTGATTAAGGCTATATTAGTATTAGAAAAATGTTTCGTACACAGGTGTTCAAGCACCAATTCTAAGCCCACATGGTTCTGAGTTGGATCACCTATGTTTATAATACCGTTTTAAAATTATAGGTGGTATAAATAAATTGAAGTTCAAGACTACCTCAACCGCTCAACATTCACCCCTCAACATTTCACTATCCGTCTCGGCTATTAATGATCTGGAGTGGACGATGATATTGAGAGCGGTGAGATCGAGAAGCGGTGAATGTTGAGAGACGGGGCTAGACTTATTGGTTCATTTATCAGTGCCAATCGTATCTTCTACCCAAGGACAAAACCGGGATTTTACCCTAATAGTGGTGAAATGTATAGTAAAAAAATAAAAAGACACATTACAATATTAATAGTTATCGGCTCCAGAAAAAATTAATAACATAACAAAAACTGTAGTAAATGATTTTTGTCATTTTAAAATGGAGTACAAAAACAGACTAATTTTAATTTTGGGTATCGATAATGCCACTTCTCAAATTTATAGTGTCACTCCCAAGATCCCTAGCAATATGAATTTTCCAAATTGATAACCGCACTCTCTTTTGGGAGTGACATTATAAATTGGGGAGTGACATTATAGTTAAATTCCCTTAATTTTGTAGGTTAAGTTGTTTTAGGGTTAGAGTGTGGAGTTTTTTTTAATTACACATCTATCATTTATATTATTTCATTTTGGCCCATTGAATTTAGTTTTGGAATACTTTTTTGGATCTCCTTTCTTAAAAAAGAAGAAGAAAGATTTATGACTAGTATATAATAAAAAAAATAAGAAAAAAAATCTAGCAGTGACGAGATTATATTAGTTGAGAATAAAAAAATTATTTCACATATAATAATTATATTTTCTAAAATTCTTGTGCCACCACTAGACCCATGGTTCATCCTTGCTTCACCACCCACGGTCCACCGCCCCAATAGCTCATAGCCTCATACCCTACCAATTCCAACTCTTCCCTTGTGCACCTTCCAATCCCCGCCACCTATCAGTGCTTACTTATCCCAACACTCTTATAAGTCTCATCAGTTATAGATTGGTGACGTACTCCCTCCGTTCCAAAATGATAGTCCTTTTCCAAAAATGGAAGGAAAAATTTGGTGATTTTTCGAAAATGTTCCTTTTAGATGAATATAAGTGTTGTAAAGTAGGTAGAATATAGGAGTAATGGTGGAAATGATAGGTATTGTAGATGTAATAATTGCATATCCCTTTAAATAGTTGGAATCCCCAAGATGGACTTTCAATTTGAAACGAAGGGAGTATTTGAGAAGTTGAACAACCAATTGCAACAATCACTTTAAGGAGTTTTTCAAACTCTATAGTATTTTTTATTACGTTTTCTTCGAATTTGGAGAGAGAGAAAAAGAGAGAGCTATACTAAAATAGTATAACAAGTTTGCTACTTCACTTGGAGTGCATTTTGCTGACAAGAACCTTTAAATGTAGTTCAGTTTTAATTTTGCTACCTTCCTTGAAGATATTCTGTATGTATTGGTGATTCAGGCCAAATATATTTCAAGAAAATAATAAAAAAATAAATTTGAAGAATGGGTAAGACTACATGATCAACAAAAACACTTATTTGACGTAAAATTTGGAATAGTAGATTGAAAATACTCTTGGAAGCTTTGACTTTTTAAATCCCTTTGCACTTCCTACATCTGCCTCAATTTCATAATTTAAATCGTTCATATTTTAGACCTCATCCAAAAGATTGTTTTCATCAAAAATTGTTGAAATCAGACATCTATAAAGACATGATCGAAACAACTTTTAGTGTGTACACTGGGCTCCGTGCATAACGAATCGAAACCCAACAAAACCCAATTTTTGCATCTAATTTTGTTCGAATCATGCTTATTTTGTTCGAATCATGTACCTAATTTTGTTTGGGGCGTGGCCCTAGGCCATGTATCGTCATCAACCGAGGGGTGATCGACAAGGGAGTTTTTATGGCCATCGGCACCGTGTGGCCGGTGATCAGAGATTCAGCCGAGGATTTCTACTTCAATCTCTGTGCCCGGAGCCTGTCATGCCAGTGTAGGCTTGTCGGAGGTGTTTCTCCATTACTTTGGTTTGAGATCCAGTCAGTGCATCCATCGTCGGTATTGGGTGGTTCCTCTCGGCTGGAGGTGGCCAGCGTGCTTTGTGGAGTCCATCAACGGTGGTCGTGTTTTTCTTTCTTGTTTGTTTATATCCCCTCGTTCCATTGGTTTGTAAAGTTAGTCTCTGATAGGGTTCTTATTCCAGGCCAGGCCGGCTAGTGGTTAGATAGCTGGCCCCTCGTGTTCCAACCATTTGTGACGGTGAGTCGTGCACAAATCTAGTCACTAGCTTTGCGGTTGTTTGTCGCTGCTCTTGGGTCACATGAACTAATTGTTATTTCTTCAGTGATGGTTTTGTTATAGGTTTCATTTCTCTGTTCTAGGATGGATTCGCTGTAACTAGCCTACTTTGGCTTTTATCAAATGGGTTTTGGATTATTAAAAAAAGGGAGATGCTACGGTGTCCACCCGCCAAACGGGGACACTATAACTTTTGGCATAACGGACCATTAAAAGCATAACAAAAATCAGTGACGCGTATAACACTGGCCTTACAAAGGCAATTTCTGGGGATTTTGGAGGTTATGCCTTTGTAAGGTTTTGATTATACACATCACTAGTTTTTGTTATGCTTTTAATGGTCCGTTATGCCAAAAGTTACTGTGTCCCCGTTTGGCGGGTGGATACCGTAGCATTTCCCTAAAAAAAAATGTAGTTATCAGATGTCTAAATTAAACTGATTTTTAGTGCCTACCAAGTACACTTGATCTGAAATATGGAGAATTATGAAATTCATTAGAGATTACTGGCGGTGGAAAACCTCACTTTTCCACCACCGTTTTTTCCGGTCCTACCATGTGTCCATGCAAAAAATAAATTTGATCTGATATCGATAAGAGTATCAAAAATTGAATTTTACTTTATAAAATGAATAGTTTATCTTTATTACTATTATTAACAAAAATCAAATCGTCCATTTTATAAACAAAAATTAAAATTTTGATATATCTATTAACTTTCAATGAAGCTAATTTTTTGCATGGCAATACTATATTATAAGTTTTATTATAGGAGTAGAATATAAATTCTCTCCGCTTGGGGAGGAAAAGCCCACTTTTCCTCCAAACAAATACTCTTCTGCCACGTCAGCCAATAATACAAAACCAAAGCAATCTGTACAAAACCAAGAGGAAAATCACGTGCTTTGGCAGCTGTGCTGTGCTTGGACTCTAACTTGGGTTAAAATTAAACCAACTCCTTTTACAGGTCATAAAATAGTACAACTGTACAAAATTCTTTTTTTTTTACATGGTCACAAATGTAAATGTCCGGATCAATTTACGTGCACCTCTACCATTTCACTCTTAGTCTAGGGACGGAACCAAGATTTTATAGGCACGGGGACCGAACTATGAACAATAAAATTTTGAAATTTCAAGGTTAGGGAATCTAATAGTTTGTTTGATTTAGGTTTTGATGAAAGTTTTTTGGTAATAAGTGAAGAAAGATAAAAAGATAAATGAGATTAATAATTGAAGAAAAAACTTATGAGAGACTGTGCACAGAGAGAGATTGGGTTTGGGACCCAAAATGAACACATTCTTAAAATATTTAAATGTCTAAATAACATCCAATACAAAACATAACCCACACTAATACTCTCTATTTTACATACTCTCTATTATTATAATGTTATTTTAAAACGATTTATATATTAAAAAGTATGATTAAAATTAAGTGCTCCAATTTTTAATTTATTTGAATTAGTGCGAAAATTTTATTTTTCTGACCATTTTATTCTTAAAGGTTAGTTAATTTTTTTATTTCTAAAGTTCTCATAGTTAAGTATTTGCTTTTTATTAGGGAACTTTTAAAGTAGAAACTTGATTATGAAAGATCTAGGGACAAAAATTAATCATACCCTTTATCATAAAATGATCAAAAAAATAAGATTTTCGCAATGATTCAAACGGATTCAAAATTGGAGTATTTAATTTTTAATCATATTTTTTAATATATAAAACAGTTTACAAAATTAACATTATTATAATAGAGCGTTGGTAAAATAGAGAGTATTAGTTTGGGGTTAAAGTAAGTAAAGTTGAAAAAGTATACTGTTGAACAATAGCAATTGAGAAATGATTTTGTCACTCCTTTTTTTTTTAACGCCATTCTTCTGCAAGTGTATTTTTGAAAGTGACGCTAATAAAAAAAAGAGTAACAAAATCAACAGCTTAACAATTTTGGCTAAAAATATTACTAACCTACTACAAGAGAGAAATGGTAGAGCTGAACGTAAATTGATTTGGACATTCACATCTGTGACCAACTGACCATGTAAAATATGGACTCGGGGGGCTGCTCTCCCCCTTGGGGAGAGCAGCGCGCTGCTGCCCCCTTTTTGGGGCCTATCGCGGTCTCGCTCCGATGATCCGAATTGTTCACTTTGTAGAGCTCATCGAGTAGAACAACTATGAAAATAATTAGCTTAATTGGATATCATTAAGTACCTGATTGGAGCCTATATATCTCTTGGTCCATTGGGAATAATGGATTTGATCCAGTGTTTCGGATCCATTCTTTTCAAAGTAAAAAGGCTTCGATCAAGCACATAATGATATCCAATTAAGCTGATTTTTTGCATAGTTGTTCTACTCGACGAGCTCTACAAAGTGAACGATTCGGATCATCGGAGCGAGACCGGGGCAGCCCCCCGAGTCCGTAAAATATGGGTTTTGTACAGTTGTACTGTTTTATGACGTGGAAAAGGCGTTGAGTATCATTTTTGTTAATTTTAACCCAAGTTTAGAGTCCGAGCACAGCACAACACATGATTTTCCTCTTGGTTTTGCACTGTTTGCTTTGGTTTTGTATTATTGGCTGACGTGGCAGAAGGGTATTGGTTTGGAGGAAAAGTGGGCTTTTCCTCCCTAGGCGGAGAGAATTTACAATAATAAATGTTTGGTTGGATCCATAATAAAAAAATGAACGGTGATAAAAAAATTAAAAATGATATTCACACAACGATTTAAACATAATTTCTCACATACATATGGACTCCACACACATAATTATGTATGGATTTTACATGTATGTGAGAGATTGTGTAAGTTATTGTGTTTGAATTGTTGTGTGAGTAACACTGTCGTAAAAAAATGGATTTTTACACGATGAATTTGTTTAATTTCCGGACACGCGGCTCTCGTACGCGGCTCTCACTCGGCATAAACACGACACGGACACGCACCTTTTTGAATGTCCGGACACGTAACTTTAGCGTGCAGTACAGATTTGTCATTTTGTCTTTTTTTTTATCTCCTAGTACTACTTACTACTTTATATATTCTCGGGAAAAATTCAAAAAAATCCCTGAACTTTGAACTTAATGTCAAATAGGCATCTGAACTTAAATAAATTTCAATTGAACACCTGAATTTTCACTCCGTTATTCAATTTACCCCCTTCCATCTCAATTCGTGACTTTTCTAACGGCAACTGCTGAGTTAGACACTAACAGACAAAACAAAACGTTAGAGGGAGAAATTGGAGGAAAACAACAGTGATCTGGCATCTTTTTAAGGCCTCGTTCGGCTAAATAAGCCTACTGGCTAATTTTTTGTTCTTATTCAATTTTTTTTTGTATTTTTTATTATTCTCTTTACAATTCAAAAAATTTCCTCTAGATTCTCTATACTTCCAACATTTCTCTCCATATCTCTCTTCACTTATTATCCCTACTATTTTTCAAAAAAAAATTCAAACACAAATCCAAACATAGCAAGTTTTTCATCATTTTTTTGGAGATCATTGTATCGTTATGACTAAAGGAATCTAAAAAGTAACAAATTATGATCGATAACCTAATTTTTTTGAATAAAGACAAAAACAAGTCAATAAACCAATTTTTTCATTTTTATTAAAAAAAATGAATTTCGATAATAATTTTTTACTTTTTAGATTCCTCTCGTTATGACGATGCAATAATCCCCAAAAATTTGATGAAAAATCAACAAATATGAAAAAAAAATTGAATAATGACAAAAAATAAGCCAATAGGCTAATTTAGCCGAACGAGGCCTTAAAAAGGTGCCAAATCACTGTTGTTTCTCTCAAATTTCTCCATCTAACGTTTTGTTCTGTCTGTTAGTGTCCAGCTCAATGGTTGCCGTTAGGAAAGCCACGAATTGAGACAGCGGGGGGTAAATTGAATAACGGAGTGAAAGTTCAGGTGTTCAATTGAAGTTTATTTAAGTTCAGGTGCCTATTTGACATTGGGTTCAAAGTTCAGGGGTTTTTTTGAATTTTTCCCTATATTCTCAGATGATGATATCAACGAGTTCGCAGTTGTTAATTCACTTGCCATGGCGGGGCTTACTTTCTCAAAGTCGTGGGATCGATCCCCTCGGCAACGATTTGTCATTGTTATTGACTCATTGGGGCCATTCTTGCCTCACAAAAACACGTAAAAAAGACTGTGGCAGGCTGAAAAGAATAGTCCAGTTCATTAAGATATTTTTCATTACCGAAAGTAATAATCAATGATTCGATTTGTATTTAGATATGAGATATCTGTCGGTAGCATTTTTTATAAAACACACAAACAAACACTCATCAGCCATCATCTCTATGACTATTGTAGTAGTATTTTTTTTTTTGGGACGGTCAAGCGTCCGGGCTAATTTACGTGTATTTTGACTAATTCCTCCATAGTTAGATAAAAACAGACATGTTCACCAAGATATTCTTTATTAACAAAAGTAATAATCAACGATTCGATTTGTATTTAAATCTGAGATATTTGTTCGTAGCTTTTTTTATGAACACACAAATAAACACTCATTAGCCATCATCTCTATCTATAGTAGTACTAGTAGGAGTATTTTTTCTCCCTGGACGGTTGAGTGTCCGGACTAATTTACGCGCATTTTGACTAATTTCTTTTATAGTTCGGTCAAAGACAGGTAGGCCTGTCAACGGGCCAAATCCGATAAGACTCAGATCCGACCCGAATCCGATAAGATTAAAATCCGATAGTGATAATCCGGACCCGATCCGAAAATCCAGATCCGATCCGAAAACTTTTTTACTTCAAAAATTTTTGCAAAAAAAATACATTTTTTTAAAATAAAAAAATAAAAATAAAAATAAAAATACAACTTCTTAAACATTTTTTTTTTCAAAATTAAAAAGTTATTGTTTTTTTAAAAAAATTGAAATAATTTTAAAAAATAAAATTCGGATTCGGATCGATAACGGATTTAATCCAATCCGATCCGATCCGAATCCAATCCGATCCGTATTTGAATTAACGGATTCGAATTATTGGATTACGGATCGACGTTATTGGATTCGGATCCGGATTTAGATCAAATTTTTCGGATCGAATCCGGATCAGATTCGATCCATTAACAGACCTAAAGACAGGTGTATTCACGTCAGGATTAGGAAATTTACGAGAAATTATTTTCAAACCTCAGGAATCCAACTCTGCTCAATCGTGTGGAATTGGAAAGCAGGCCCACTCGTCAACTAACTGGATTTGGGGGCCATCGTCTATATATATTCACCACATAGACACCACTGAAAAACAACAGCAACGGCAACGGCAACGGCAACGGCAACGAACTTTCAAAATGCATAATAACAGACCATTCCTCCTCTCTCTCCTCCTCCTCCTCTGCGCCGTCGTCGCCCACGGCCGTCTCATCTCCGACGGGGGTCTCTACCAGCCGCCCGAACTCCTCCGCCTCAAACCATCCGCCGCTGCCTCCTCCTGCGACCAGACGTACGGGTTCATGCCCTGCACCACCACTGTACTGGGAAACCTCTTCCTAATCCTCGCCTACGGCTACCTAATGTACCTCGGCGCCACCTACTTGTCTAGCGGGAGTGAGATGTTGCTCGAGATTCTAGGGCCCGGTATCATCGGTGGCCTCTTCCTTCCCATCCTCGGCGCTCTTCCCGATGCCATGCTCATTCTCGGTACAAATCTCTGTATTTCGATCCATCTCCCAATTTCATGTTGACCGGATTTTTCCACTGTTTTATTGAAGTTGCGTTTGGCCCTTTTTTAAAACCCAAAATTGAGTGAAAATTCGGGTGAAAAACTCTATTCGGGTATGTCTCCAAGGCTACACCCATTTATTTTACCCAAATCTTTTTTTTTTTTTTTAGGTTTTCCTCCAAAATTCGAGTCAAAATGGCACATTGTGTAAGGAAAAGGGAAACTCAAAATTGACAGGGAAATGGGTAAAACTCAATATAGGGAAAAGGGTAAAACTCCATTTCCTTATGTGTTTATTTGTTTTTTTTTTTGGTATAAGGCAAGAACTTCACATATTTACCGAACCTAAGGGACAGGGGGCAGGGTTGGAGCCAAAACAACAGTGTGCTTGTTACTGATAAGTCTACGGTTCACTTGCAAAGGATTGCCTCAGCTTTTGTGGAGGGTAATTAGCTGATTAAGCTATTGATCTTCTTCTATCCACGATCCATATTTAACTTTCTGACCTGAAACTCTGTCTTTCATGTTTCCAAGAAGGCTTGTTTCGTAGTGCAACTGTTGGTCTTCAATGTTTGTTTGTACTTAATCTTGCAGATCCAATTGGATCATATTTGTATGGTAGATCTCTGTAATTCTTCTTTTCTTATCTATTGTCTCTGTGCAGTATCTGGACTCTCTGGAAGTACAGTAACTGCTCAAAGTCAGGTCTCTGTGGGAATGGGCTTGCTAGCTGGGTCCACAGTCATGCTCCTAACAGTAATTTGGGGAACTTGTGTTGTCGTTGGCAAGTGTGACCTCCAGGATTCACTTGCAATAGATGGAAAAGATACAGTGGGATTTAGCTTAACTGGTACATCCCTGGACGGTCTTTGTTTCCCTTTCTTTTGAATGCATGAAAACCATGTATTAATTGAAGCAAAACTACTACCAACTTGATACTTCTTACTTGCTTACTGGCTAACGAATAAGTACTCCCTCATAGTATTGGCATAAACATGTGGGTGATGTTGGCATGCCTATGTGTTAAGTTATGGCATAGCATTACGCAAGTAGATGTTAAAAGGGCAACAATTGGATGCCATAGTAATAGTATGGAGATGGTCGTTGTAAACACGTTTAGGCCTTCTTCCATATATTGACTTGTTTATTTCTTGGGCTTTTGGCATTTCAGTTAGAAAATGTTCTAGGTATGGAATATTTGTTCATTGATTGTAGATAGATTACAAAGTTGAAAAGGTGTCAATTACCTTTGCAGGCTCTGGTGTCAGTACTGACATCTGGACTAGCTATGCTGCCAGAATCATGGCTGTATCTGTAGTCCCATTTCTCGTTGTCCAATTACCACAACTCATGAGCTCAACTTCAGGGAGGCACTTGGCAGTTTTGATTGCACTTGTTGTCTCTCTCTTGCTGCTGATTGCATATTGCGTCTATCAGGTAAATGTATTTTTACGGAGTAATTATCAGCATGTACCATGTAGTAAACTCGTTATTTTGCCCAATTTCCTTGTTGGCTGTCATGAGTCATTGGGCGCACTACATGCATATGAAAAGTTTGATTACAGCATGTATCTGTACAATTTGTGTGGAATTGAGTTTTGAAATTAATTTTATGATTATCTTTGCACTTCTGCATTTTGAGTTTTTTGGGACAAGTAAATATGACACTACAAGAACACAAGAGAATTGGATGTTAAACATGTTATGGGCATCGCAAGCGCTTGATGATTCTTATAAACCAAAAGTTCTAATCATCTCATGCTAGACACGATAACATAGGGACGCTCTGGGCCATGTGTAATTTTTGCCAGAAACATGTGAAGACGCGTCTAGGGTTTTGGCAAAAGTCATTTTTTTCCATGTTCGTGGTTTGGCATAAGCTAGAACAAAATTGCATGAAGCAGAGTGTACTTTTATTTTAATCATAAATATGAGCTATTCTCATTATGAAGATAATTCCACCGTCCTTCATCTGTTTGTGCTGCAATTCCTCTGACTTTTTCACCATTTTGTAGCACCATTGATGCATGAGCGCACACCCCAAAGGACAAATAGTAGTTCAGACTTTCAGAAACATGGTGTCCATGCATTGTTTGGTAGGTTTAGCAGTTTCAGTGTCTCTCTCAGATCAAGCTGTCCCACTGCTTGGATGCCTTATCAGCTGAACCAACTTGGTTTTCTCATGGTAACAAATTATTCCCCGAAAACTTAAGCATTGATAGAGTAAAAGAAAGTTCCATGAGGAAAGGAAGACACACAAAAAAAGAATTCAGTTCCTAAATTTATAGCGAGCATCAAAACTGACAACACAACTCAAGTTTCTATTATGGAAATCCCAAGTATGCAAAAGACTTTAAAACCACAATTTGCAAAGGTCTAGGATTCAACCAGAATGCCCAAAGGAGGGATTGATAGGTTTTAATCCCTAGTACTTTTCTGTTTTAGGTTGATTAACTAACACGAAATCTTCAATAGTGAGCACTGTCACCTCCTTCGGATTGTCTCTATGACTCCTTCTGCCTTCAAAGACAGTGCAAAGGAGCAAAGAGCGATCCTCTGAAAGACTCACTCAATGTTCTTTTTGCCTTTTTCTTTTCACTTTCGATGCCTTTAGCTTGGATCTTTTCAGTCTTGTAATCTTTGTGATTGTTTGTCTAGTTTGATTCTCTAATTTGGTGTTGAGCTGATGGCTAATCTGACTTGCTTCTTTGTATGAAGGATTTTATTACCAAGTATTGGTTGCCATGGTCCAATACATTACCTTTGAGCCAGTCTGACGTGCCAAAATCATTAAAGTATAAACTTATTTTCCATGTTGTGTTGGTAATATATTCTTTTTTTATCCATGAAAAGCATGCAATTGGGAAAACCTCAGATTTGGCTGCTCCCATGTCTTGGTTGGAAGCAAACCATTGTTAAACAAGTAACCGTCACTTATGGTATTGTATTTGGCCTTTTATTTCAGTGATGTCCTCTTTGTTGAAGTTAAATCCAAGTATCGGATGCCCATGCTACATAACCTGAAACCGGCATATCTTCAATTATTTGTATTAGATAGGAACCCTTGTTTTTCATGTTGAACTGGAAAAGAGAATTCTGTTCCTGCTTGGAGTTACCTTGAATCATCGTACTGTTTCCATAGTGCTAACTTTCCTTTTCCTGAAATATAGGTTTTCCAGCCCTGGATACAAATGAGAAAACTTGAATATGCAAAGCTTAAGCATGTGATGTCGGGAGTTCTAAGACATTTAAAGAAGCATGCGCTAGGAAGGCTTCGCAGAGATGATGGTAAACCTAATGAAGAAGTTATACAGATGTCAGTTTTCTTTTTTACTTCCTCTGGATATATTAATAGCACACTTTCACGTTTTCTGACTCTTGGATGGATTTTTTTCAGGCTTTTTAATTCAATTGACGGGAATAAGGATGGGTCTATTTCAGCCACTGAAATGAGAGCTTTTATAGCGGGTGTACAGTTTGATGAGGTTAATTTGGATCAGGATGATGCTATTAATAAAGTGATGAGAGATTTTGACACGTCTCATGATGGGCGAATTGATTTTCCTGAGTTTGTCAATGGGATCTCAAAATGGCTTGGAGAGGCTAATAAGAGCTCTGGGGTTAATTCTCGTGATGCTGGCCCTGACACGATTAAATATCTGGACCACTTCCACATGGTATGTCGTATCGTGTTAAATTTCTGTATCTCTTTAAAAATCTTTTGTAGTACTGGCAAAAGTTGGAAAACTATGTGGGTAAGCAACAAACAATGGCTTAGTGGTGTGAAACTTAAAATTTTCATGATTTCTATGAACATGAGTTCGATTTTGGAAAACTTAGAATGGGCAAGTGATCCCTTTGGACTCTCTTTCTCTCGGTCCTGCTTTGATGCTTGTACTTTGAGAATTATGATATCACGTTCATCTATTTACAGCAAACAAAAACAGAGCATGATCGTTTGGGGGATCAAAGCTTGGTGGATCAAAGTGATGAAATGGTCAAGGGCGTTGAAAAACCCAAGGGGACCTCTATTAAAGCAGCTTTGTTGTTGTTGCTGGGGACTCTCATTGCAGCAGCATTCGCAGATCCTTTGGTAGATGCGGTTGATAATTTCTCCGATGCCACAAGCATTCCTTCTTTCTTCATCTCATTTATTGTGCTTCCTTTGGCTACCAACTCCAGTGAGTCGGTATCGGCAATTATATTTGCTAGCCGGAAAAAGCAGAAATCTGCCTCCTTAACTTTCTCCGAGGTTTGTTTCCTCTTTTGGATTATAATCAATTATGTATGTATTTAAGTGTTTGTTTTGGATCATGTATTTCTAGAGGGACTCAACGAGGGAAGAGTAACATGTACAAGAAGAGGCAAGAAAGACAATGTAGTGAATGAGCTACATTTATCTCGTTAGGATATCCACAATTCTATAATAAAAAATAGATAACCAAAAGTTGCCACATCAGCTTTTGATTATCCTTGAGAGATTGCTAAGGTTAACAATGTAGAGGTTCACAGTGGCATGATCAAAATTGAATAACCAAAAGATGCCACATCACTTTTTTAAATTACAGAAAAACTAAAAATTGTAAACATAGAAAATAGTTTTTCCTAAAATAATTTTGAGACTAATAAAAACTATTTAAAATAGAAAATAATTTTTGAACTTTTTTCAAAACTTCAAAAAAAAAAAAAAAACAGTGTTAAGAAAAATAGCTTTTGTGTAACTAAGGTTTTTGAAAAAATAGTTTTTATATAAGAAAAGATTTTGAGAAAAAACATTTTCTTATACAAAATAATTTTTGAAAAAACGAACAATTTATTTTGTATAATTTTTTTTTAAACAGTTAAAAAACAAATTTTGGGGGAAAACAGTTTTTTAAAAACAATTTTTAAAAAATAGTAAATTTTTTTTTTTGAAAACATTGTTGAAAAAGAAAA
>BPLS01000203.1:495305-521151 GCA_019656275.1 Rhododendron kiyosumense | reverse complement strand
GAAAAAGAGAGGGGGGAAATGGAAGAGAGAGAACATTTATTTTGTAATGATGTGTGTATTTGATTGAGAATGTGAGATTTATTAAATTTGGTTATTGATAAAAGGTTGTTAGTTTTGGTTATCCAAAGTTCAAAATTTGATTATTTCTAAGAAGGTTGCTAAATTTGATTATAGTATTATGAGCCATATTTTGCACAAATATTTCTAACTTTAAAAATCTATTACTTTTGGTTATGCCCGTGTGGATACTCTTAGTAACAACATTTTTATAAGTCTTGGCAAACCCATTCACAAGAGTTGATCCTAACGGCCCCAACATATGCGGCGGGAATATTCAATTTCCGGTTACTGCTCTAGGCAGTGTTTTGATCACGGATAGATTTAGGCAATGTTTGGTTCTGGAGAGTTGGGGCCTGGGGGATTGGATTGACCCTAAAAAGCTCCTAACACAGCACTTACTGATTCTGTCTGACCTTTCTTTTGCAGTTATATGGGGCAGCAACAATGAACAACCTCCTTTGCTTAGCGGTCTTCTTAGCGTTGGTTTACGTCAGGGACTTGACTTGGGACTTCTCAGCAGAAGTTCTGGTCATTGTTGTTGTTTGCCTTGTGATGGGTGCATTCGCCAGTTTCCGCACCACCTTCCCTCTCTGGACATCTTTCGTGGCGTTTCTCCTGTATCCATTTTCCCTGGCACTGGTATATGTTCTTGACTATATTCTTGGCTGGTCATAGATTCACAAGCTGGGACTTTTTTTTGGTAACGAACTAATCATCAGAACTAGATTTAGTGTCTGGATTAATCCCATTGGTGACTGTGAAAAGTCTTGGACTATGAGAGTAAATTTTCTTCATGCATGGTAAGGCATTACATTGTATGCCGATTGTACATAAGACTCTTTGAAATGTATGTAACAAACTCGTGCTGGACAATCGATAATTGGGTAAATATTTTTGGTTAGGTATTCACCAAAGAAATATATTTAGTAGGATTTAAGTTTATTGGAACCCTGTGGTTCATACTGGCGGTAAAGATTTGGAATTTAGAGGGTTGTTCTTCTGTCTTAAAATCTCATGTTTGTGTGCTATATCAATTTCTTTTGGGCTAGTCCATTTGGAGCTTTGTCTTGATTTTAATTGGACTCTCTGTTAGTTGACTGTTGAATTGGTCACCCGGATCAATATTAATCGAGGTGCACATACATACACGTAGTGGTGGGAAATTCGTTCATTAAAAAATTACTCCGTATCTAGTAACGGCTGAAAAGATAACGGATCCATATAGAAATTTGCAAAATATGGTTGTACCTTGGCTGGATTCGGAATTAAATGAAATTAAACCAGTATTTAAAACCTTTTCCAAATATTTCTGATGGACCCACTTTACTGTTTCCAGGTTATACGGAGTACTACTTACTATTCAAGCCGAGCATCTTTCCCAATTACCCCCATCAAAGAATCTCCTTCTCTCTCTCACAGGAGGAATTTTTCAGTCCCGAGCGGGTATTGCCGACGTGGCATCCGCTCGGCGACCCGAGCCGTCCGATACATTTTTGGACGGCTCAGATTAAAACACAATCTCTCCTCTTATTCTAACACTTTCTCTCTCCAAATTTGAGCCATCCATACACGTAATGGACGGCTCGGATGGCTAAGTAGGCACCACGTGGTACCCGCTCGGCACAGAATTTTTTTTCCTCTCACAGATATATACTTGCACATATTTACATGGATTTTGATTTTCGTGCTCCACTTTTTATTGATAATGCTTCACTTTGTTTATGAAGTTACAAGTAACTATTAGTTAAAAGTATAGCGCCATCAGTAAAAAGTAAAGTGCGAAAATTAGTTTTATATTTACATATATATGATATATATGTGGATCATATCCCTCAATCTACACCGAGAAATTATTCAATGGTTAGAGACACCGTCATATTGTGTCTCAATATCCCTTGCACTGTCGTGCACGTATTTTTATGAAAAATATGGATTCCACAAATACATGGTGTTGATGGGTGCCCCACGTTCCACAGAAATACGTGGTTTTGAGGGGGTGTTGAGGCGCAACCCAATAAATTTTCTCACGCAACAATGGAGTGTAATAGTGGTCGGAATTTTTGGACCCACAGAGCAAAACAAAAACAATTAGCATTTTCAGATTCCCACAATCCAATCCACATGCAAAGAGTTTGTTACCAATCAGAGTGCTTGACTCATCTGCCAACCCAAGAAATTAAACTTGTTTTTCTTGACCAAATGAAACTGATAACCCGAATAATGCACAAAGAAATTCATTTGTTTTGGTGCAAACAATTGACCATGTTCGATTTTTGGGGTCAGATCGCAAGAAAGTATTTTTTGTGAATTTCTTAATTCCGACGCCTTTGGCTGAACTGGAAAGAAAAATAGTCAAAGTATGCGTAAGTTAGTCTGAACAACTCTTGATTGTCAAACAAAAAGACAAAAAAATTAAAAAAAAAAAAAAACCTATCCATTGGTGTCGACTTCAGAGTTATGACTCATGAGTGCCCACGTTAGGAATTTACGGAGTTAATGACAACTGTTTGCAAACGCAACTACACAAGCATGTAGGCCCACATGCTTGGAGGCAAGAGTCTCATAGTGTGGGAAAGGCCTAAGTTGGCCCGGACATCCTTACAGCTGACAAAAAAATTGTTAGCGTTGAGCAAATCCTGGCTCCATGTGATTACTATTCTTTTCGATATTTTTTTTTTATTTTTCACCAGAACTGAAAAAGTAAAACTATTTCACCAGAAGTTAAAAATAAAAAAGTCACTGAAGATAAAACAAAAGGTACTACTAGCTTTTTTGAGAAATCAAACAGGGCTTTAACTATCACTATTGCACAACCGAACTTCCATACATCAAGAATTGACAACTCCCAAAACAGAAACAAGACTCTATTACACATTTCTCTCTACCTTTCAAATCTCACCCAATGTCACATGACAGTCAGAGCCTTGAGGCTCAATCTTGCATAATTCAACATGTAGATTCATCTCAACTTCACCTATTGAATCCAAGATCTAACAAATTGAAATGCTATGCTAGCATTGCTTGAAAGAAACTGCTATCCTACAGTACCGAGAGACCACAGCCGAGGGGTATAGTGATTCTTGGACCAAACACGATAAGTGCTAATGCCGCTAATTACCCTTTCATAACTTCAGATTTAGGTCAAGTTTTCTCCCTACTTTCTCACTGCAGCTGCTAAGAGCTGCTGTTTCTTGGCCTGTTTGCAGCTTTGCCGACGGAAAGAAGCTGTAGAAAGGCCGTTTTGGGGTTGTCGATCCACTAGGTCCTGGCTCGTGACTTTGATCACCAGTTCCCTGAGAAAATATTACGGAAGGAAACTATAAGATGATACGATTCGAAGGAAAACAAGAAAATGAAATATGGGTAATGGGGTCTTGTTTAATCTCACTTGATATGGTAGACATTCGAATTCTGATAGTTCTCGGCTAGGTGGGGTTGGGTTTGCTAAAGAGAGGTTATCCTTCCAACGAGAATGGGGCAAAGCTGTTGTAGGAGTAGCTAATGTGAGGAAATCTCCATTCATATGATCACCATTGCCTCCATTTTCTATTGCTACATTCTTTGGATACTGCTCAGACACGAGAGTTGAACTTGAAGGGGATTCTCTGGGGAGGATTCTAGTACAATGTCAATAAACAAGAACCACACCAGTCCTAAAACAATGTACAAAAGGCTCAATTCATGAGAAATAAAATGACCTGAAACTTGGGTAGCTGGGTTCAGCATTTTCTGTGCCTCTCATGAAATTCGAGCCTGATACATCTCGTCTAGCGATGGGAGGAACATTGGTGGGAGGAAATTTGCAAGGGAAAGAGGGGCCAGATTGATTGTCTCTAGAGAAGGGATATGTCCTCTTAGTGCCAACCATCTACAATAGACAAAGCAAAAATAAATAAAGATCCTGCCGCTATTGGAAGTTGGAACATCTACACAATGAGAGAAAGTTCACAAAACAAAGTACCAGATTCACTACGGGTACCACCCGCATCACACCATCTTTGATCCTACACCATACTCCTTACCTTGAGAGTTTTTTTTTGATTGAAAATTCCGGGTGCTCTTTAATTTTGTTTGTGCTCATTAACGAATCACGAGAACAAATAAAAACAAAGCATACTGAAGAACAAACGTGTATGATCATATCTTCCATTGTCTTGGACAAGATCACCTAGTCTATGAACTACACACATTGATCAATCAAAGTACTAAGCTTTCAACCCACCTTGATAAATACCATGAACTTTTCAAGTGAATCTAGTCCAAGTGAAGGATAAGGTAAAAGCTACTAAATCATAAGGAGAAAAGGTACAAGTGAGAAAATTTGAGCAAGTTGAACACTACCTTGTCTTCCTCGGGCCACATTGGAGTGTAGTAGTTGCTATAAAAGCTTTGGTTTGAAGGGGGCTCCTTTACAGAGGATGTTGAAGTCCCAAATGAGACGTTCACCTACAAATTTGCACACAATTCAAATCCTTCCCCAAACCACACAAATAGCACAAGGCAAATCCCAAATCAAGAAAAGCTCGATAAAAAGTACGAAAAAAGCATGCACTCACTAACCATTGCTGAAGAGGAAGGTTGATGCTGAAATTGCTGTGCCTTTTGTATTAAACTTGGGGGAGGCCAAATGGGGTGAGATTCATAGGGTGAATCCATATTCGACCGAACCGCGAATCCAGTTTGATCCAACCTATGACTCTCCCTTTCAAGGTTGTATTCACCATTCCACAACCTAGGCCAGTTACCATGCCCAAAACCCGGGATTGCCGGATACCGTATCCCCCCTCCTCCATCATTTGGTGGGCTTGGTAATGGAAGAGGAGTTAGGTGTAAAGGATCTGTGTTGGGAATGGAAGAGGAAGGTCTAAAAACAGAATTTGGGGAAGAAAGATCTGTTGGTGGAGGAGGGGGAGGCAAAGGGACTGGAAATGGTGAAGATGTTTGCCTGAAATTGGTGGGAGCACACTGGCCAACTGCTAAGCATGAAGAATTTGTTGGTGATACAAGTGAATTGGGTGGAAAAGTGGCACCACCTTTCTTTTGTTGTTCCTCTAATCTAATCTTCTCAAGCTGAGCAACACCTAGTCCTCTTTGTGGGACCTTTTTTGGCTTCAACTTTTTTGAAGATCGGTTGCTACCGCTGCCACCGCCGCCAGCACCACCACCACCGCTAAAACCGCCACCACTACTATTGCTATTGCCGCACCTATGGCTATGTTCTTGTTGAGCCATTCCTGTTCTCAGCCATCTAATTACAAAAACCCATAGGGGCACATTCTTAAATAGCCAACCCAAATGGGGCTATATTTATGTCCAGAAACTGATCCACCAAATCAACGTAATTTTTAGATACTCCAAATCTAAAGAATCGAAATCTGAGGAGGGTTTTGAGAGAGAAATCCAAAAGCAATCTAGAGGAATCAAAGAGAACCTAAGCAGTCAATAAGTAGCCAAATGGGATACTCAACAAAAAGGAAAAGGAAAAAAAGTTAAACCAAATGTGGTTGTTTTGTACAGAAACTGATCCGCAAGATTACCATCATTTGGAGAAGATACCCAGAATCTAAATAATCAAAATCTGATGAGGGTTTTTTTGGTGGGAGAAGCCAAAAGCAAAATCTAGAGGAATCAAGAAGAACCTAAGTGAGGAAAAAACCCAAATCTCCAGTTGTAGATTACACAAAATCTCGCAGGTCATGGAGTCAAGATCGGCAACTTATATGGAAAGAAGAACAACCCACCCATAATTCAGCAAAGATTGTGCTGTACATGGAGAGAGAGAAAGTATCTGAGTGATTCGGATTTTTCTCAAACCACATTTGTTTGTTTGTCCGAGAGAGATCAGATGAAGACCTATTTTTCGAAATTCAAAAAGTTAAAATGACAAATCTAAAGCAAACCCAATTGAAAACTTTTCTTGAAAATCCTAATTTTTCGCCCAAATCCTCGCTCCACTACTTTCCTTCCAAGACCGACTCTCAAGAACTCTCTCTCACTCTCTCTCTCTCTCTCTCTCTCTCTCTCTATATCTCTGTCAGTCTTTCTCTCTCTATCAGCACACATTAAGCCCGGACCACAACCTCAGACAGACACACGGTCACTCACAGCTCTCTTCTCTCTCCCACTCTTTCTTTCTAAATGGAGCTAAGCCAGCAAATCCATGCAGTGTCATATTTTACCTGTTTGTTGCATTTTAAAGGGTACCCCTGGCTGGCTCTGCAGCTTTAGGATCAAATTGCGGGCCCCTATGATCGTACTGACATGTGTCGTAATTCACCTCCTAAATCACTCTCCTTCATGTGCAAATTGCAATGATAAATGTGTAATAACTAACCGAAATTTCACTATTGTTTTTTTTTTTTGAAAAATGTTAAGCTCAACTTTTGATCATCATGTGTGCAATGATTAATGCGCAAAACATACTTTGATATCTACGAAAAATGTATAGATATCCGAACAAATGCATAAATATCTGTGGAAAGTACATTGAAACTCTAACTTTTCTGAGACTAATTGTGAATTATCGAATGCATAATGTGTTGATGTTAGCAAAAATCCTTTTTATCATACTACTGGGGTGTTTGCGAGCCTGATTTTTCCAATTTCTAGCTAAAATTTTGCTTTTGAAAAGTTTTGAATACAAAAGAATTTTTTATGGGTTATTGACTATTTGATTCACACTTTTTATGTTCTTATTTTGAAATTGAGACCAAAAAATAATATTACTTACTAAAAAATATTATTGTAATTAGTACTATCTAAACTTTCAATAATTGTAATTGGTACTTTCTTTCTTTTTTTGGTTAATACTCCATTTAATTATACTTAATCCCACTTTACTTTGGACAGAGAAAATACAGCTGGACTCTCGGATTATGCAAATCTTCCTATTTTGGTTCATTTTACAATATTAATTTACTGATTTATTGCTTACACAGCTTAAGTAAGAATATATATGCATTTACAGCACATTAGCATGCCCTCACCTGCAAAGTTTAACATACGTTTGGTGTCATTAATTTGGGTTTGGTGGCCCATGTCTTGTCATCCCCATTCTCTTTTTTAAGTTTTGGGCTAGAATAAGCCTACTTGTCATATAGGCTACCTGGTTTCTCAAGTTATTTGGAACAATTATAAAAGTCATGACTTAGGGGTGATAAACAAGCCCAATGAAAGTTGAGCAAGAGGTTGATCAAGCTTGGTTTGAAATTTAAATGATTTAAAAAATATGTTCGATCTTAACTTGTTTATACGACCAATCAATTTTCAACGAGCTTTAGTTAAAGTCAAACACGAGCCGATCTCGAGTAGCTTAACTTTTTTTATACATCATACGTTGGACAAGATGGAGCTTCGTTTAATACCTTAACGAGCTTCTAAAAGTTTTCAAGCTTGACTTAATTATGTAACAAACCGATCTTAAACATTTTGATACACCAAACAAGGCACCCATCTAGGACACTTTGTCTTCAACCATAGGGTAGCTAATAAAGAAAGCTTTGGTACCAATGAGCAAAGGCAACTGGGAATGAAACCAAAGTTGAGAGGGTAAAGGTGTACGTAGCATCATCAAATCTTTGCTATGTTGTGGCCAATGGATTTGCCTTTCAAAATGGGCCCACCTTAGCCACAACAAACCATCTCTAAATTATTGAAAAGAAAACAAACTTTGAGGAAGGACAGTGGAGCCTTCAATTGCACCACCAGTTTTGTCATTTTCAGATGCTAAGATTGTCCCAAATAATACTCCACTCCTCTACAAGATATGAGGCCAACGTCCAAGCATCTACTCATAAGATTCCATTTACATTGAGTTCTCCATCCTCATGTTATTTGATTTAACTTCACATCTTCCAGACTTCCACTGGTCCAAACATGACCAGGAAAGGGCGATATTAAATTCAGAAAATATATTACAAGAAATGGACGAATTAACCGAGTTGGATATGGGATGTCGTGATGGATTTACCTTTTCAGCGAGTTGGATCAGAAGAACCAAATTATTTTTACTCTTAACCCTATGTTGGTTGCATAACCTTTTGATTTTGGATGCTGCTCAAACTTTGTTTACATAGACAACTAAACAAAGATAAAAATCTTGGTGAAATTTACAATTTTCCTTCTTTTCCTATCAAACCAAGAGAAGAGTTAATTACCCAAAAAAAAAAAAACCAAGAGAAGAGTAAAAAATGGAGAAAGGGTGTGTAGCATTTCCTTCTCTTAGCTTTACTCTCCATAAATTAAACATCCCAGGCAAAACCCTAGAATCATTAGATCCTCATATGCCTTTGGTGCACTAAATTTTGGTAGCGTGTTCGAGGAAAAAGACGCTAAAGACCTCATTGGAATCTGGACACATTAGACCGAGAAATCACTAATCGGTCAGATGCCCAAACCGATTAGTGATTTCTCGGCCAAATTGAACACATTAGGCCAAGAAATCACTAATTGGTTGGATGCCTAAACCAGAGCGCGGGATGACCCTGGGACGTTATTTCTGGGCCAATTACTTACGGAGCAATAAGGAGCTGAAAATGACTACAAATATTAAAAAATGCAGAGAGAGTATAAAGAGTCCCGTAGCTCAGTTGGTTAGAGCGTTGGTCTTATGAGCCGAAGGTCGCGGGTTCGAGCCCCGCCGGGACTATTTTTGTTCCTATTTTTTCTTCACTGATACCCTTTTGTTAAACTGGTGCTATTATACTTCTGGAAAATTGAAGCTTTTAGTTACTCTGCAATGGTTTTCTTTGTATTCACATCAATGCCAATATAATCAAATCTAATACAAGGGATGTTATCATCAGTGCTAGTTTGAGAATACTCACCCATGACCCATGTGATTTTTACCAAGAAATCGGTTCGGGAAAGATCGATTAGATGGTTTGTCTTCTTTGCAATAGTTCATCTGCATTTTGTACCCCGGCCTTCTGGCTTGGATTGCTTAGTTTTCTGGTTCCATCTCACTAGGATCCTAATTACAGTAATTTAGTGGAAAGATCAGTCCTTCACTGCCCCAGAGTCCCTTAGAATTGGTTGGATGGAGATTGTCAATTACTATGCATACCTGTAGCGAGCTTCAGTAACAAAAATAAAAAACTAGAGAATTGGTGGCGGATCTATATAATTAGGGGGTAATTTTTTGTTCCAATATAGTAATAAATTTTTTTGAAATCGGCGTTGTGGCGGCGGCTTGTCCCCCCTTGGCTCTATTATTGCC
This sequence comes from Rhododendron kiyosumense, assembly GCA_019656275.1. NCBI lineage: Eukaryota > Viridiplantae > Streptophyta > Magnoliopsida > Ericales > Ericaceae > Rhododendron > Rhododendron kiyosumense. The sequence goes on along the minus strand of BPLS01000203.1, from coordinate 511,874 downwards.
TTCAACAATGCCAAGTTATAACGTCGACTTCAAACAGAACGCATGATGGATCACTTCTTTTTTTTGAACCGCGATGGATCACTTCTTCGTAAGAGACAAAGTAAAACTTGAGATTGTGTTCCCCCCAATTTGCTAACTTCACATATGTTCCAGCTATTATTGCTAAGATTTGATACTTGCCTTGTTTATTGATTAGTACATTTCTGTCTCGCGTATCTTTAGTTTATCTCAGCCAGGCACATTCAAGCTGCATTTCGGGTATTTATACCGTATACTGCAGCATGCTAAACTTGCTTGGACATCATACCTATTACTTGTCTACATATTTCTCGTTGATTCTAGTTATAGAACTTGCAACTAAAACAAAAGCGAGCTAGTTTGTTTTGGCATGTGTTTTGTGTTAGGTTTGCTGGGTTTTTGAAGTTGTTGCACTGCCAAAAGTCTGTCGTTATCATGCAAGTTTGTGCAGCTCTAAGCTGCTCCTATTACGATAACAAACTTGGACTTTCACCATTTTGTGCTGGAGTATATCTGATCAATTGGACTTCTTATTTAGATTACGGAAGTCAGATTTCCTCTATCGTTGTGCATATTGTAGGCACGGCAAGATCTACGTTGCATAAAAAGGACCAGATGATTCCTGACTTTGATTGAAGCTGATTCGGTAAGAAAGCAAAATCGGGGCACTTTAAGCCGTAGACAGATCTTGGAGCAGAATACGTGCTCAGTTAGAGCCCTTCGGCTTTACATGGTCTAGGAAGGTCAAAAACGCAGAAGAAGCTGGAAAATCAGTTAAAACTTGAAACCAAGCTTCATCCGATAGAGGTTCAAATGACGCCCAGATGCCTCCTTTCTCACTTCTATCATATTGTGTTTAATGTTAGAAAGAATTTCGTTAACAAAATAGGTGATGAGTTGTAGAGAAGTCATTTTTCTGCTCAGGGGATGCTATTTGTAATATCGTTTCATCACGGTTTACAAATGTTACTGATACAACCACAGGAGGGCATTTCCTTAAAGGTCAGTGTTGCTTCATTGCTTGAACTGTTTTCTGGAGAATGATTCACTAAATCAAACTAAACTTTAGTACATTTGTGTGCAAAAAGTTCTGGAAAAAATGCAAGACCAAGGATTGGCATTTATAGGTAGCTAAGCTTGATCAGGACTAGAAATTGACTGTTTGTGGCCTTGCCTTCCCCTATTAGATAATGGACTGACACAATTCATTCTCCTTTTTTTACTGCGCGCCTTCCCATGGACATGAGCAAATTATCCTCCTTCCGACCGAAGAAAGATTAATCAGTGAAGCAAGAGAGCCTTTTGTTGTTTCCACTACGTGAAGCGTTGTTACGACCATGAAGAAATGAACAAATCCCAACCACGTATATATAACAGCCAAAACTGCTATGTGCATTCCCTCCAGCGTAAGCATCGGGATAATCTGGAATGCGACATGGCATACCAGTACTGCAATATTGTTTTGGTATACCTTTGCTAGTTTATTGACATGGGGCAAGGGGAAAGCATCAACAAGCCACCCATATTGTTGGGCCCTTGGCTGCTTCTTTGCTTCAAAATCATCCAAGCAGCAAATGGTTTAAATTCCAAGCTATCAGACAAAAGTCGTAGGCCCTCATTTTTCTGGCATTGACAGGGTAATTAAGTTACGAATCAATACCACCTCTGTACTCCCTGAAGCCATCAACATTCTTTTCTGGGACATTATTGTACATTGCAAAATTGTACTCTCTCTTTCTTTTGTATTTTTGTTGGTAAGTAAATACTGGAGGACTTGCTTGTAAAAGTAAAATTTCCTTCTGGGTTTTGCAGTGGATGGCCAATATGCTTTGCAATCAGGGCTGGGGTTGGAGCTGGAAGCAGAACTGGATGGCCATTTGCCCCACGGGAAACTCCGGTTCCATCCCAGTTTTCATCCCCCATGGCCATGATGCTCTGAATGGAGACGTGAGCAAGGGGGATAAAACTGCAAACCAACTGGCAATGAAAAACATAATTCCAGGGGAAAACCAAATCCGTTGTGAAAGGAGGAGCGAAAAGGCAATAGGGTTATCGTATACACACGGTGGGAAGGAAGACCCCCCGGATGGGCAAATTGTGGAGTTTTTAAAGCTTGCTCAATCTGGAACTGATGAAGCAAAGGCAAGCAAGGAGGAAAAAATCTCAGTTTAGCAGTTTTGGTTTTTAACTTTTTTCTAAAACTATTCTGAAGAAATGATTCTGAAAACACCAACTCAAAGGGTAAAGTACTTTCGAATGAATCTTTGGATCATGCATACAAGCTGTCCCACCAAGTGCCCCTCAATATATTGGCAATATTGCTGGCATAGGAAGAAACTAGAAGCAAGCAGTGGAAGGGGGCAGAGGGCAGCTCAATGTAGGCCCCTCTCCATAACAAAGGTTCATCAAAAAAGAACTCATGCAACCGATTTTATTTTTTCAAGTTTTGTTCTCATCAAACATGTAGGTAAGTGTATGGATTCGGAGTTTTGATGTCTGATGTGAATATGCTCGGTCTCGAGTGTCAGATTCATCTAATTTTAACACGTACGTAATGACAAGTTGATACGCTAAAAATATAAGCCATTTGTTTGAAGTAAAATGATATTTAACATGCATAATAGGTTATTTTACGCATAATAGGAAAGTCCTAAATTCAAACTACTAGTTATGCTCGCTGGATGAGGGCCGGCTCAGGAGTAAGCCCAACAAGCTAACCTCGGGCTAGGGCAACAATTCCCCTTTCCAACACACACACACCCATATATATGTATTTTGATGAAGTTGTAGCAATAATGACACTGTTGTATTGTTGCTCAACAAAGCCTACATTAGATAGCTCTACTTGTACGACTCTTGTGCCCAACATTAAGTACATCAGAGAAGGTAAAATGCCTTTTTCTTCATTTTAGAGAAAAAAATCACAAAAACATGCTTGAACCAGATTAGGTGAAAGAGGAGGTAAAACACATTTGTGAATAATACTTCGTCATTTTTACCTATGCACCATTCACACTCTTATCTTTTTTTATTGTTTCTTTCTCTCTCTCCTCCCTCCTTTCTCCTCTCTTTTTTTGATAGCTGAACCCATCAGCTCGTTGAATCCAGCCACTTCCGTCACTCATCAGCTCGTCGGAGAAGCCTTTGACGGAGAAGATGTTGTAAGAATCGATTTTTCCAACACAAAATATGGTTTTGGAACTCACGCCACTGTTGATTTGGATTTCAAAAAACGGAGAAGATGTATACACATATATGTATGTGTATGTAAACTTATTATTTGAGTAATATTTGTAATATTGGAAAAAGAAAAAAAAATTTTAATAGATGATAGGTAAAATGGATAGCGTTGGTGTAGTTTTGAAAGATAAAGTTGATAGTTAAAGTAGAATTGTGAACTGTTCACAAGATAACGCACTAGTAAACTTGCTCTTAAAAGTCTTTTTTTTACCTTGTCTCAAAAACTAAGATTTGTTTTTGGAACTGAGGAAACAATGGAGAAATTTGGAGGAAAGTTGAATTGAGATTTAAAAATTTTCCTTCTTTTTTTAAAGAATCAAACAAGGGAAGGAAATTTTTTTAAATTTTCGTTTCTTGTCCACAATTTCCAAGAGAACCTAAGACTAGTGACACCTTTTTGTTACAAGCATAGTGACAAATTGTTAAAATTGTCATTGCATATATCTTTAGCTACATTCTTTTAATGACATCTTTGTGACAATAATATATTTGTCACTAATATATTTTAGTGACAATTTTTGCATGTTAAAATAGGGTTATTTGAAGAATTTGCTTCGAAAATGCAATAAGATGTTCTTTTTCAATCAGATCGTGCCTATCATAAAACATTGTAACTGGAGTTGCATTTTAATTTTGACTTTTTGATGTAATTCAAAACTAAAAGCACAATATGTAATCTTAATTTTGTTTTCTTTTTTACTTGTGTGCCCTTTTACTTTATGACTTAAAATAAGCGGGTAACCAAGCTTGGGATCGGGCAGGTCGGGGCTGGCCAGCTGGATGTACAACCATTGGTGTTGAACAACTCTGCCCAGTATATTACCCGAAATGGCAAAATGTGATCGGTGTCCAACACAAATACTTGAATACGTTAGTAAGGTTACAAGTGGTCATGTAAAAGTGGAATCACAAACCCATAAGCAAGTCCTTTGTGCTGTCTCAATACAAGACACAGTGTTTTTTAATTTGACACAAGTGTTTTTTAATTTTCTTTTCTCCCAAAGTAGAGAAAAATCCAGCTAGACACAGATTTTAATTATGCAGAGAGATTTATTTATAAGGTAGGGGACCATGGATTGATGGCCACACCATTGGTGTTTTCCATCTGTGCACTCATCTTTCATGATTGAGCTTTCATCCCAATGGCTGAGACTACATTACACTTTAGCCCAACTTGGTCTGCCTAGATCCCCCTATGACCCGACCTTAATGAAGTCACATTGGGAAACCTGTGTCCACTTTCTGGGAACACTTCTCTAACTAAAGTGAGGAGCCAAAGCATTCGGATAGAGCACTATTTCAAGAAATTTGGTTCCTGTTTGGTTGCTTTTAGGAAATACAGTCTGTAGAATGCTTTTAGGAAATTGTTTTAGAAAACGCAAGACATCGAAAGCATCTTTTTCGTGATTTTGTGGGAAACGTGTTGTCTTCAAGAATTACGCCTCTGGACAAGTTTTTGAAACAGTTCGCCAAATGGGTTCACTGAGTTGTAGAACAGGAAAAAAAAACATACAGAACATAAGTTAGCTATGGCTACCCAAAAGATTCGGTTAGCTCACGATCAAGACGAGACTTATAAGAAACCTAACGAGAAAACAGATGCCAAACAAGGCCTAGAGGATGGAACTGTGGAATTGTTTACTAATCTTCTACCACTACTGCTATTCATGGAAAATGACTAACTCCAACTGTTCCACCACCAGAAACCAGCAAAGCAGAAGCAACAACACGACACTCACACACTCACACACGAGAGAGAGAGAGAGAGAGAGAGAGAGAGAGAGAGAGAGAGAGAGATATCACATCACAACTTAACCATCGCCCATTTGTTCCTCTCACTTTTGGAATTGAGAAAGAAACCACCAGCTCAAAATCAAACATCAAATCATTACCACAGGAAATATAGCAATTATTAGACACCAAAGTGTTGGGGCATTTCCTGCTATTTCGGTATTTCCCAATAGGCACTTTGTCCTGGCTCAATACATGACAAGTGCTTTTAATTTTATTTTCCCCAAACAAGAAATAAAACCAGCTGGACAGAGATTTTATTATGCAGCACAAATATTTTACAGTGTAAAGGGGCCCAAGGACTGATGACCAAGTACCCTCACAATGATGGTATACTGGCATCCACCTGTCGAGAAACTTTTTAATTTTTAGTATACCGGGGATACCAACAAGTACTTGGTATCCCCTCCGATCCATTTTCAATTTTTCGGCTATTTTCTGATCACACTTGGATGATCGAATTCGTTCATTTTGCAGAGTTCAACGAGAACCATAATTATATCAAAAATAGTGTTTATTGGACTTTAATAGATACATTACCGGCACACGTGAAAATTGCAAAAAAAAACAAAACTGGGTTCCGATTTAGTGTGGTTTTGAATCCAGTTTTGGTTTTCTTCAATTTTCATGTGTGCCGATCATGTATCTACAAAAATCCGATGAACATGATTTTTGGTATGTTTAAAGTTCTTGTCAAACTCTACAAAATGAACGGACTTCATCATCCGATCGAAAAATTAGAAATAGACAGGAGGACATACCAAGGGTGTCGGTATACCCGGTATACAAAAAAGTTTCTCCCGTCTGTGTAGTCTTTCTTGCTTCTACTTCCATAATTGAGCTTTTTCATATTTGGTTGCCTCACTTTCCTCACTTTAGCCCAACTTGGGGTCTACCTTATTTGGTTCATCTACCAAACCAGCTAGATTCCTCTATGACCTGACGTTAATGAACTAAACTTTTGTGGCTCTTATGACTCAAATCCAATCCCTATTGCATTACAACCTATGTCCACTTTCTAGGAACACCTCTCTAACTAAAGGGATCAACAGGGCATGTAGATAAGCAATATTTTGTACAACACTTTCTGAAAATCGGCTTCAAAATGAAAACAAGCATAGTTTTCAATTTCTATTCAGTCTCGAGCAGCAGTAGTTTCCAAAAGATTTGGAAATGTACTTGTTGTGTTTTTGACGAAATGGGTTGTTCTTAAAAATTTGGTAGTAATCTAGTTTAAAAATTTCTTCGCCAAACAAGTTTTTTTGTGTGTTTTAGAACAAAAACAGAAAACCAAAAGGATACAGTAGAGTTTCTAAGCTAGCTATGGTTCTCCAAAATAGTCATAGTTTCATTAACCAAACAGTAGAAAGAAAAACACATGAAAATTAGCTGGCTGAAAAAGAAAGTTGGCCTAGTGGATGGAAGTGTGGAATTGGTTACTAGTCTCGTAACATTTTCCTCTTATTACCACTTCTACTGTTCATGGAAAATGACTCCTTGGCCAGTGCTCCCATAAACTGAGCAATGATAGAGATGTAAAAGATTAGTAACTCCTTTCAGTTCTTTTTGTAGGTTTAAGGAAGCATCTGAGGCATGAACTGTTCCACCAGAAAGCAATAAAGCAACAAAACAATCCCAAATTGACCATATTAAATAGGGTTAAACACCCATTTGTTCCACTCAACAGGAATTGAGAAAGCAACCACCAGCTCAAATCAAACATCAAATCATCAGGAGTTATATAAGCAATTGGTATTGGGGGGGTGGGGGTGTGGTGTTGTGGGGGTTGGGATTTCCTGTTTTCCACCATCAGAGCTTGCCTTATTCTCAGATGATTTTCACACTGTTCCTCCAAAAACAGTGCTGCATTCAAATGATGAAGATTCTTGATAACAAAACAAGCTCTTTTTTAGAAGTTCCTAAAACGCAAGAATTTGAGAGTTTAACAAACAGTGGTAGCATAAAAGTCTAGTGACAGCAACACAAAGCAAATCAAACATAAAGCGTTTACAAAGTTGAGCTCAAAGAGCACACTTAACAACATCAAAGTAGAACATAAATAGCATCTTAAATAATAAGCAAACTGGGATTGAAAAACCTGAAATTAAACTCAGATTTCTTCTTCCCTCAGTAGCAGCCACTGGATTGAACTGACCAAAATCTCCCTTTCTCTCGCCACTTTTCTACAGTGATGATTACAGCTAATTCTTGGTTGTTCCAGTGAAGACACTGGAGTAATCCCTGCAAGAGAAGATCAATGCAACAGCAGATTAAACAGAGGGAAATCAAGTCACAACACCTAAAAACAAGGCAAATCAGCTCTAAAGCTCAAATCTTGGACGTAAACTTCAAGAAATGGGTGCAAATCAGCTCAAAAGCTCAAATCTTGAGCTTGGGCATAAAATTCAAAATCTTGAACTTGGGCATAAATTCAAGAAATGGGTGGCAAATCGAAATCAGTTCACATCTTGAAGCTTGGGTATAACTTCAAGAAATGGGTATTTGGATGAAGCAAAACAGCAAAAAACAAGGCAAATTAGTTCTAAAGCTCAAATCTTGAAGGATGGTTATGAATTCAAGAAATGGGTTTTGGGATTTACCAGCAAGAGAGATGGGAATTGGGTCATGAGGTCATCATATCAATGGCGAGTAGAATCGGAGGAAGCAGAGGACGGCTTGTCGGAAACGCCGTCGTGTTCCTCTTGTTCACCCTGGATTCGTGCTGGAATGTGAAACCCGGAGAATCCGCCGCCTCCAAACGAGGTCGGATAAACGGGCAGGTTCTGGTGGTAGTACTGGTAGTGTTGGTGGTGGTCTAAAGACGGGTCTATCCAAGCACGAATCGATGGGGTGTTACTGGACTGAAGGGGTCCCCTCTGTGATGATAAAGAAACAAACTGGTTGTTGTTGCTGTTCTGGTGGCTATTGTTGCTTTGGTTATGGCCCACCAACAACGACTGCAGCAACGGCGGTGCGTTGAACGCAAACCCTCCAACGCCACCATCACTGCCGCCGCCTGTAGCATTCCACGCAACCATTCTCTGCTGCTCTGACCAAGAAACATCAAACCCTAATCCCGCATTGAAAAGGTCGGCCTGCTGCTGCTGCTGCTGCTGCGGCGGCGCGTGGGGGTGGATGAGGATTGGGTGGTCGTCAAACGACTGAAGCGAAAGCCTCAGATCCTGCGGCGGCGGCGGGGCGAAGCTGTTATGAAACGACGATGCATTGTTATTCCCCACAGCCGCCGCCGACGACGACGACCCGCCCATCGGGAAGAAAGACTTAATGGTGTCTGCAATAGAGTCAGAATCCATCGACGGCGGTAAAAAACTGGAATTACCGGTATTGCTACCGCCACTTCCGTTGTTGCTATTACCCCCCATTTGAAGCAAATCATGTTGTTCATTCATTTGAAGCAAATCCTGTTGTGAAGAACCTGAAAAGGCCGCGCGCTTGGGGTTGGCATTCTGTGAGACCCAGCCCGAGGAGGTTGGGTCCCACGCGGGGAGCTCCTCGAGCTCGTCTATGGCGGACTTGGCCTTCTTGATGAGCCAGTCGACGGCCTTGCTGGGCCGGTCGTAGCCCAGCCGGTCCTGGACGTCGTAGAACTGGATCGCGGTGTGGGCCGAGAGGCGCACGCGGCGGTCTCTCGGCCCCTTCGCGGTGCATACCTTGCTGTGGCGGTCTTTCCGGCCGGTGGACCGGACAATGTGGCCGCCCTGCACTTCCACGATCTCCCCGCCCGAGTGCCTCAGGCCCTTTGGGGGTGTTGGGTTTTGTTGTTGTTGTTGTTGGGTCTCTCCCATTCTGCCTGGCACATGTTCGACGTTTTGCCCCAGCGACGTGGAAGGCTGCAAGTACGAGCGTTTCTTCTTCGGCTGATTTGTTGTTGTTGTTGTTGGTGGTGGTGTTTGGTTTTGGGGGTCTAATCTACCGTACAAAAGCAGCTGTTGTTGTTGTTGTGGGTTTCGGTGCTGGAATTGCTGAAGGTATTGCTGCTCTTTTTCTTGATTTTCTTGATTTTGTTGGTTTTGAATTGGAAGATGATGATGAGGAGGAGGGTTCCTCTGAGGATCCAGACTCAGACGCTTGTGTTGATTTCCTTGTTCCAGCTTTTGATTGGGAGCACTTTTTGTTATTGGGTTGTACTAGGAGTAATGATTTCCTCACTGCTCTTCTTCTCCCTTTGCCTCTGAATCTGCTGCTTCTGCTGCCACCACTCTGAAACCTGAAACTGCTGCCTCTGCCCACAAAAGGCCCTGCCATTCACCCCTACATCTCCCATCACACCTCCTAAATCTTGGCCTAACCCATCCCCTCTCTATCCTCTCTCTCTCTCGCTCTCTCTATACCACTCTCAGTTTCTCTCCCCTTTCTATGTGCTAACCAAACTGAGCAATAAACAGACAGCTGGTGATGATAAGGGTGAAGGAATAACCCTAATGAAATGAAAAGGAGAGCACACTAAAGCTCAAGAGGGGTTTCTGAAGATGTACTGCAATCCTTTCATATTTTTGTGTAGAGAGAGTGAGAAAGGGGATGGGAAGGGAGTGGTGGTAGTAAATATATATATTTATATATATCTATGTAGAGAGAGAGAGAGAGAGAGAGAGAGAGTAGGAACACTTTGTTTGGCCTATTGGAAGAGGCCTTGATACCAGTGGTGAGGAGGACAGTGTTTGGACAGAGAGCGGAGATTAAAGTCTCTTTGGGAAAAGCTAACACCAGCCCAACAAGGGCACGTTAGTGTAGTGCACGCGCCCTCTCTGTAACTTTTTCCTGTGTACATTCGATTTACCCTTTTGCATTTTGTGCGCCGAGAAGACATTTTTAGCCCTTCCATTGTTCCCCAATCTCTACTGACGTAAAATTAAAGCGCTCTCTTTCCTACATAACCCCAAACTGCCTCTCCCTTTCGTTCCTTTTCTTTTTTATCTTTGACAGTGCCTTTGCCCCTTTATGTACTACTACTAGTACTTCGAAATAGTGATTTTATTGTTCCAGTTGATGATGAATTTACTCCGTGGCAGTAAATTCAACAAGGGAGGCATAATCACAAGTAGAAAGATCAAATTTTTATAAATTTATATATATATATATATATATATATATATATTTGTTTAGGGAAACTAGGGGCGGTTGCTTGATTTTAGATCAGCAGAAACAAAAATGTGTAACAAAATATTCATACAAGCACTATATACAATAAAAAATTTTCTTAGCTTATTACATTATGTTGAGCTGATCCACTTACTTATCACTTTTTTTTATAAAAAATTCATTTAATTTGGCTGCTTTGATTGATCCAATCCAAACAATATGGAAGAAATATCAAATTACACATAAGTATGTACGGGGGAGATGAATTTGTATAATGAACTCTTTAATAAAAATTATTTTTTGTTACTATCAATTAAAATTAAATCACTCAAGAATAATTTACGAAGTCTGCTCACACTAAGGCTTGTTTTGACTCAATAATCCTCGAGGATTATTTTTTCCTTTAGTCGATATTTTATGTTTTGTTAGTTTTATCAATATTTTTGTGACTTATTTGTTCATCTCGACAAAATAAATCTAAAAAGTGAAAATTACATTCAAAACTAAATTTTGTAAATAAAGCGAAAAATAATCAAACATTTAGTTTGAGTAGTTTTATATTTATTCAATAATCAAACATTTTGCTCATTGAGACGTACTAATAATGTACAAAAAGTTTATTCAAAAGTAACAAATGCAATTTTCTTAAATACAAATACAAAAATAAGCTTAACGGATTATTAAGTCAAATCACTCTTACTAAGCCTTTTTTTTTTTGGGGGCCAATCGGTAGGAGAGATCATTACATCATATATAAAGTACAAAATACAAATTACGGAACACTACATCCATATAAACCCAACTCTACTACAAGCCCTATTAAAGAAAGAAATAACCGCCACAAGTACAAAGGAAACAAACTCATACGCAGGTGAAAAGACTCGAATTTCTGACCTCCTAATGAGATGTAAAAGTTCTGACCAACTAAGTTAGGCTCAGTTGATTACTCCTACTAAGCCTTTGAATGTATAGCACCTTTTACAAAAAAAAAAAAAAAAAATTATTATTATTATTTCAACGCACCCTTGTCTGGGAAATTATGAAACCGTGAAAGGGGTCGGTTTTTCAAATTGCTCTCTTTCTTTTTTATCGGGTGAGAAAGGGTTGGTTGACTTGGGTTAAGATTGTGAGAATTTCAATCAAGACTTGAGGGCAAAGTTTTACAAGAACTACCATAAACAAAGGAGGTCCATATAGGTTAAAGTTGAAGGGCTATTCTGGTCAATTTTATATTTCTTAGATGAAATCTTCAGCCTCTAATTTGACACACTGCAAAGAAGGACTGTCAATTATTCCGCGGAACTCACGCCAATCATCCGCCTGCTGGGCGGAGCATAGAAGGACCCAGGTTCTTTTAACATTTAAGAAGTATTACTACACTCTGCAGCTGCTTCTGCTGCTGTTTTCTGTACAAATACAAAGACAATCAAAAGCCTCTTTTCTTTTTATTCAACCAGACCAGAGTCACCAAACAGCTCCTTAATCTCTAACCCCTCAATGGGCCATCTCTGTCCGCCCAATGTTTTTTTTTCTCTCTTTTGTTAAGTCTTGGTTTATCTCTCATTAATCTCTTGTTCACAGTTTTCATAGAGGGTGAATTGCACTGTTGGTCCTTGTAGTTTTAGCATAATTTCTATTGTGAGTACTCAAAAAGTACAATCTCATTTATCTTGTTGCCAAGTATCACTTGAAAAAGGTTTCGGATACACATCTGGATATAGATATAATTGAAGTCATCCGATGTATGTGAGTCTCACGTGCATAATTTGAGATGCATGTTTATCAAAAAGTTATGAACACGTTTGTGTTTGAAGTTGTGTTCGTAACTTTGTTCCCTGTTTTTTTTGGCATAGGGTTGAGATTCATTGCAACAAAGAGCATATCATGCAAACCACCAAAGAAAGAAAGGCACACGTTCCATTTATACAAGAAACTGAGAAGCAAAACCTCAAGGGGAATATGCCATGGATGGAGCACAACTCTACTCTAATTTGGCATTTATGTTTTCATTTCTATAAATTCGAACTCCACCCTTTCATATTTGTTTAGATTTAGATCTTCGGTCATCTTTCGTTTTTATTTTTTTATTTTTTTTATCAGACGAAAATGCCTTCAACACTACAAAGGGACATCATTACACACATTGTACTTATGGCATGTTTGGTTTTACATCTTATTTGCTTAAAATTTGGATGAATCTGAACACAATACTTAAATGTACACATCTTTTGTATGGTTCGATGATTAGGGGTGATCGAAGCAACTTACTCGCAACTTGACTAATTTTCTCCTTGGTCCAATCAAAGGCAGACCATCTACGTCGGGTGTAGGGAATTTACAAGATATTACTTTGTTGCGGCCATATCCAAATAATCGAACCCCAATTAATTATTTGAGAAGCAAACCCACCAGCCAATCGAACAGCTACAATTTTTTTTTTACTTCTTAGTTAGAAGTTAAAACCGTTGGTTATAGCTCAAAAGGAGTGTCTGATGAATGGATGCTTTGATAAACAAAAAGAGATAGATCCTTCAAAATGGCCACACCACTTACCCAATCTCTGAAAGTGACTTATTTTCTTTCTCAACTTTTTGTGGGTTTTTCTCAGCTTTCTTTCCCTCTTTCTATCTCTTTGTTTATTGCTTCACTTAAAAAAGAAACTTCATCCTTCCCTCACATTTCCCTCTCCAAACTCACTTTTTCTCTTTTCTTTTTGCTAAACAAAGATGCATTATTAATAATAGTAAGAGTTTACTGTTCTAAGGTAAACAACCTCAATCAAATCGGCATAGAAAACATTAGCAATGCAACTAGGAATGCTACGATAAACATAAGAATCTTCAACCAAAATTGGTGCAATATTTGCCAACGCATTTGCACATTGATTTGCTTCCTGAAAAATGTGTTTAATAGACACCGCCTCAAATTTTTCCATGAAGGATCTGCAATCGAGTAGAATATTACGAATTGAAGTGGTTGGTGTGACAAACTATTTCTCACACTCTCTTCTTGCAATAATCAAATCATCATGTACACAAAACCTATAATTCAGCCAAAAGGCTAGAGGCTGCCAAAATGTTCCTATGGAAACCTCCTGGCCATCTGCCATGCTGATCACGGAGTAAACCTCCTGTTGAGGCCTTCCCTGTACTAAGCTCAAAAGCACCATCGGTGTTGAGCTTCACAAAAGAGTCCCTGGAGGTGTCCAGCTGACGAGAATGCCACTCTCGTGGTTGCTCACCTGTTGAGGCACAATGAAAAACCACTCCAAAGCTTTGTTCCCGATTTCTTGGCAACGGTGTTTGGGCTTGATAAACTCGAGTTGGAATTGAATTGTGTTCAAAGAGACGTGGGTTACGGTCAATCAAAATGTGCCAACGAAGAAGAGAAAGATGATATTCTAAGGCAGGCCCGAAGAATCAGAAGAGTTATTCTTGGCATGCGAAAGGATCGAATCATGGCATGCGAAAGGGATCAAATCAGAGGGATCGTTGGGATGGGTGGTTAAAGGAAAGCAGAGGGCAGTCCAAATGGCCTTAGCGCGATCACAATCACGAAGGGCATGACAAGTAGTTTCAAGTAATTGGTGGCACCATTCACAATTATTTAGTAGAAGGCAATAAGAATACCATAATTTTAGGCCACTTATCAAACAAAACATCATTTAGGGGCCGGTTACTTCTTCATTTTTGTGTGTGTGTGTGTAACAAAGGAACAGCTCTACAGTCAGTCTATTAAATGAATCTAACTGTGCAACTCAAATCTTCGGAGGAGCTAGTACGGCCACACAATTTTAGCCTCTCATTTACTTCAAAGTACTCACCCTGTGAAAAATCGAACCCCAGATCAATTAATTTGGTGACAAATTTCCTGGACGAAGGCCAACCAAATAAAATGGAGGCTACCTTCGTAAAACAATTGCTCACAACCCAATCACCAGACAAATGCCACCCAAATCGATGCCATTCACATCCAAGGTGATGAATAAAGGGGCCTCAAAATCCTTAAAACGGACCCATCACATGCATGGGTATGCGAAACAAAAAATCCCAGGAATCCCATTAACCATGGGGTTTTGTTCTTCTAGGTTCAAGGGTATTATGGGGGAACTACAAAAGGTACGCCTTCTGTTTGATGAACAGTTGACAGAGAAGGAGAAGATTGCTTCCCCCAATTGTACTTTTTTTAGATCAAATTCTTGAATCCTGCGGAGGGATTTCTGTAAGGGAAACCTTGGTGGATTTTGTGCCCACGAAAGCTTGTCCCATGCCTCCCTTTTGCTTGCCACAATACTCCCACTTTTGGTTTCTTAATAACACTGCCAATTTGGAAGTGATCAATTTTTATCTCTTTTTCCCCAACTGGGATGAGCCAGCTCATTCTCATCCTCATGGACTGGACTGTTCAGTTTGCCCACTTGTGGTTGTGGGTCCTTTTCGTGTTCACTCGGTGATTCAAGCCGTTTCAATTTTAGAGCTCGTCGGAACATTGAAAGCGCCAAAAATTAGGTTGATTAGATTTGTTTTGTATGATTTCGGAACATATTTGATTTAGAACACAAGGTTACAACAACCAAATAACCTCAACACAAATGTATTTTGAAATCATACTAACCAGTATTCGATCAACCTAATTTTGCTTAATGAGCTCTAAAATTTGAACGGTTTGAATCATCAAAATGGACCCGTAAATGGCCCACAAACGAACAAACTGTACGGTCTAGTCCATGAGTCCAAGAAAATAGTAAAAAAGAGACAAGATCCTCCTCCTTCCCAACTTGTTTTTATGGAGGAGTGATAGTTTCACAGTCCTATTAGAGATAAATATGCTAGGGTTTGCTCCCAATTGTGTAGCACCAAGTTAGACTGAAAAATATTTGCTAAAAAAAAGGAGATTGAGGAAAGTAAATCAGTCTCCAAACCTCGTTTCCATGGCTCGTGCTCTATCGTAACTCGTAAGGTGCATTTCTTTCTTGGTGTTAGTAATTCGGAGCACGTGCAATCCTCGTGTTTGCAATTTTAAACACATTTCCAAAGTTCTAAAAGTAGTAACTTCAAAAATAAAATAAGAGAGGGCCACCTATCCAAAACTATATTCCACTACCGAAAACCGAGGTTTAAAAAAAAAAAACACACACACTCTAAATCTACCAATTACAACCGTGGCTATAGTCAGGGGCGTTTTCGCTATACCAAAATGGACCGACTGAAATCCATGTTTTCATGTATTTTTTGGACAAGTCATTCTCCTCACATAGTAAAATACCATTAAGCGGAAGACAATTTGTCTATTGTCATTAGCCAGTAGTCCAATAATATAGCGAAAGCGTATCATTATATGCAATTCACTTTCATACTTCAAAGGTCAAGCCTTTCAAAACCCAGGTCAATAGATGTTCGTTTTATTGTTAACTTAAAGGCCTTGAAATTGATTAGTAAGTTGCGCACAAACTGACTTGGCCGTCCAATTATAAAAAAAATTATGATACACAGGATACCCTATATTGGTTGGTTTTGGGGCCCCCACTGAGTGGATCCGAACACCTGCTCAATCTGGTTCGTCCATTTCTCCGATAAGTTGTCCAAATTTTAAAAAGTACTATATGATACATTTAGCAAATCTGGACAAATAAAAAACACTTTTGTACGGACTCAAATTATGAACTGTAGGGTCTCCGATTCCGAACAAGATGAATCATTGATCCCCCCCATCGTCCTTGTTTTGTTTGCCCAATTTTGCGAACATTTGAATATTTGTGTTGGGGAGCCCACCTTCGTAAGCCAGCAAAGATGGTGTCCCTGTTTGCTTATGTCCCACCAATTTCGAGTAGCTGTTGTCGAGGAAAGCGACGGGACACCCAATTCCAGTTTCGGTTTAGCATTCTTATTCGGATTGCTAATATACGAAATGACCAAAATGTCCCTGGGATGTAAACTTGTCTTCAACCACCATAGACATAATGGGTCAAGGGGCTCTCTCCCTAAAAATCTCCAAACCCTGGCTGCCAATAGCTCTTCCTCTCCTTCCCCTCCCCCCCTTCTCACCCTTCCCAGGCGGCAAGAGGGGAGAGATCCTTCCCCTTCGATCTCTCTCCCTTTGTTCTCTTTCCCCTACCGTCTAATCGTCTTCTCTCTCAATCCTGCGACTAAAGTTCGGACGTCTATTGGGAACTTTTCAGCCAAATCGTTTTTCGGTGACATTCCAGAGCTTTGGTGGTTGTGGGTAAGATGTTGTCTACCACTGTTCACAGCCTCCATCTTCTTAAATTTGTGACTTGACGCTGTCTACCGCGTTTGTTGGGCAACCACTTCCCAACGATGTGTTCCTATTTTGTGAAGCAGAGGTGGTGGTTATGAGTCTATCAAGATCGGTGCTTCTTTTATTTTGTTATTTGATTTAATAATTGTCATCCTTCGGCGG
>BPLS01000203.1:380012-495205 GCA_019656275.1 Rhododendron kiyosumense | reverse complement strand
GCCCCTTGAAATTTGAATTCTTTGCGCTTTAGTCCGATTTAGCAAACCTTGTAGCTTTCAACCATCCGATTGGAGTAACCGAGCTAGCAAGTTATTTAGTTACTTTTCCCTAACCGCAAAATGACCGTTTTGCCCCCCTTGAGCCTTTTGAACATTTTGAACCTTTTGAACCTAGACTAAGAATTTTAATATTCTTTTTCTTTTAATCAAATTGGTTATTTTCTTTGTCCATTGGACAATAAATGTTAGGGAAACTATTGTCCATTGGATAATAGAAACCCCATTTGTTTATATTAAAAGTCTACTTTATTAAAGTGCTATGAATAGTAAAAAATAACTTTTTGATTACTTTTTGATTACTTCATTGTACTTTTTGGATTACTTTATTGTTTAATCTCCCTAGCAACTATTATCCATTGGATAATAAAAGTTAGGGTGGTTATTATCCATTGGGTAAAAGGTTCATCTTTCAACAAAGTACATGGGTTGATTAATTTAATATTTCTTTTAAACCCCATGTGCCAAAGTACCAATTATTTTAAAATAAAAGTTGCCAAGTCACTATTGTCCATTGGACAATAGAAGTTAGGGGATTTATTACCCAATGGGTAATAGGTTGTTCTTCCATCCTAGCACATGGGAGACTTAAATACTAGCTTTGTACACATGTGCCTATTGAATTGTTTTAATAGGAAATCTTGCCTTTAAAAATCTCCCTTGATCTCAAAGTACAATTTCCTTTTGTTTATTGTTTTTCTTGAACCTTGTATGCATGGTTGTATATATATATATATGTACTTGGGAGAGAGAGAGAGAGAGAGAGAGAGAGAGAGAGAGAGAGAGGAGAGAGAACCGTGAGAGAGAGAGAGGGAGAGAGAGGGCCGGTTGGGAGAGGAGAGAGGGAGAGAGATTTGATTGGTACTCACCCTTGATCTTCCATTGTACATCCAATCTTGGAGATTTTTCTTTTCCAAGCAAAGAATTAAACTCCATTGTACTCCTTGGTACACCTTGCACTTGTTAGAACCCTTAGATCTTGTACCAATATATTCTTGCCCACCAAGGATCAATCCTAGCCATCCAATTGATCCAAGAATCACCAAGGTACAAGAATAGCCTTACAAGCTAGGATTTTCCATTGATTTTCCATTGATATTTCCATTTAAGTTGGAATTTCCTCAACCCTTGGATCATGTACCATGTCCATCTCAACCATCCATTGGATCCAAGAATATCACCAAGGTACACCATAGCCTTACAAGTCTAGGATTTTTCCTTTGATTTTCCTTGATCTCATGACAAGTGTCAAGGTGAGACTTAGAAAGAGAGAGAGGAGAAGGCCAAGCCCTTTGCCTATAAATAGAAGGCCATTCCAAGCCTTTGAACTCACACCTCAAGCATTTGCTCTTCCTTCTCTCTAGAAATCATTTTCTGTTTTCTGGGCAGCCACTGTCCCGTCGGAAATCCTCTGTTTTCTCCTGTCTAGAGTAGTTTTTAGGATCAACTTTCTTCTGGAAAGTTGTAGAGCGCTTCGAAACCTTGAAGTTAGGCTCAAGAATCACCCCAATCGGTTAAGAAATGACCCAGATATTGCCATCCGAAGTTCAGTGAAAAATCTGGATTTTCATTTTCTGGACAGCTTACTGTCCTCTCCTTTGTCCCCATTTTTCTCCAACCTAGGTTCGTTTCTAGGATTAACTTTCTTCTCGAAAGTTGTAGAGGGTTTAGAGAGCTTCGTTCTAGACCCAAGAACGACTCTATTCGGCCAAGGATTGACCGAGTTACTGCCGTTCGAAGTTCGGTCCAGATTCGGGGGAATTTTCCACCTAGCTTATTCGGCCCCGACTAGTTTCGGATCAAGGTAGTTTAATCTTACCCTTTTAACTCTAGTATCGTTTCAAAAACAAATGTTCTTTTAAACTTTCCAAAAAGAAAGAAGTTTGAATTTCAAGAAAGATTAAATTCGCATTTGAATGTAAGTATTTGTATTTTGATCTTACAATTGATTATGAGCATGATTATGTGAGTTGTTTGTATTACTTGTGCCGTTAAGCTTTAAGCTTTGATTTGAACATAGAGTTGGATGATCTTGTTGGATTACGATGAATGATTTGTTGTTTACGTATGTGATATGTCTTACCACGGAGTCTTTGCATGTAACGAGACACCTCTATCGAGAAGGTTAGTGACATGACACCTAGGGTGTGTTGAAAGGGTTGAAATGTTTTGAAAACCGCAACGTGGCCGGACTTGCCCGTTGTGTGAGGTGTGTGTGTGTTCCAATGGGAATCCGGAATAGCGGAACCATTGTGAGGTTGTGTGTGTTCCCATGGGATCCCGGACCGGCGGAACCATGGTGAGGTATAGCTTGGTTATCCGCGGAGAGGAGCCAATGCAATTGTGTGCCAATGGGAACCCGGTGCGGCGGAACCATTGTGAGGATACTCGGGAACCCGGAACGGCGGAACCGAGGTTGGGTGTGTATGGCTTGGTTATCCGCGGTTCGGAGCCAATGCTAAAGAAAGATTTTTGAAAGGCTTGGTTATCCGCGGTACGGAGCCAATGCAAATGAAAGATGGTTTTGTAAATGGAAATGATTGACACGGTCTACGACGAGTCGCGTAGGAGAAACAAAGAGAAACTTGGACACCAACGTTGATATCGAATATGTTAATGTTTGTCTTGTTTGTAAGTTAAGGGTTAGTGGGTAGGGTTACTCTATTGAGCTTTCGTAGCTCACGGTGTTGCCTTTGTGGTGACCCTGGCATATTATATTGGTGGCGACGCCGGTATAATGTGTCAGACCTTGTAGATAATCAAGATGGACTATTCACTTGGAGGCGTCCGGAGCTGAGGAGCTGGCTAAGATGAAGAAGCGAGAGGAGCTGTAGTTAGGAAATCTTAGTTTCCTTTCTTTGTTGAATTAATGTACCCTTTGAAGTATTTATGATGTAATAAACTCCCTTTATTATGTAATAAATGCTTCTTAACGTACCCTAATTTTGGGGGCGTTACAGGGGCGGTGTTGGTCCTCCTTTGGGGGGGTTTTTTCTTAATCTGCAGGGTTGTGCATCTATGTGCTTATATGTTTTTTCTATTGAAGTGTTCGATCTCTGGACTCCTAACCTTCCCCCATGGGGATCTTTTAATGAATACTACATCTCAACTTTTGACAAAAAAAAAAAAAAATCTTTGCAATTAAACAAGTGAATTTTCGCTTGAAAATTACCCCGGCTCGAAAGCGAGCTCACATATGCAAACGAGCCGAGTGTGGTGTTTAAGTTAGATTTGAAAAAATTCAAAGATCGTGAAAAATGTGTTCAAATTAAGATTTGATTATGTGACAAATTGATCTCGCAAATGCGAGTAGATCGAGTAGTTTAGGTAACTTGGTTCATTTACCAACATTAATAAACACATTTTTCATGTTGTAATATATGCCAAGAAATGCACATGGTGTGGTTGAGTGTCTTAGTCGCCCTTCAAATTTGTAGGATCAAGGTTTATCGCCGGTAAAAAAAAATAGATACTATTAATTAATTTAGAGACTTCGGAAGTTTGTTGAATTGACTGTTTCAAAATATCAAAATTAATTGAGATACGCATAACCCAATAATTACATCAGCCACTCGATTATAAAAATTGCTAATAAAAGGAATGATATCTTCTTCTTTTTTCTTTTTTGGTTAAAAGTTAAAACTAGAATTGAAATAGATTAGGAATATTACAAAGTACGGGAATATAATTAATTAAGTTACACCCTAGTCCCTAGCTAGCTCGTCTTCCAACAATTGAAACTTATTACTAACAGGGAACGGATTGATCGATAAACAAAGAAAGTAGGACAATGCGATCCATTTTGCATCTCCGATGACAAAGAGGTCCGCTCGTTTGTTGCTTTCTCTCATGGCATGCCTAATTGGCGACTCCCTAACCGTGGAAGGAGTAACGTACAAGTTGATAAGACATCCGTTTGAGGCATTCCATTTCATACCTTCAAATTAGAGGTTCCCGAGCTTAGAATAATCATATCTCTAAATTTTCTTAATCTTTGTCTACGGTTTACCGTCGAACAAACCCTAAACAAAGACCGATAAAAGAAACAAGGCAAACATCTGATTGGTAGCTTTGTACGGCCAAGAACTTAATTAACAAACATCTGATTGCTTTTTTGGATTATGTTAAAAGCTTGATGTAAACATAATAGTATAATACTACTAATAATCTTCACTTTCTATTGCAATTGGTCGAGAATGACTCGAGATATATATTTTTTTATCTGTTGTGATATGGTTATGATGTTAACCGATTATTTAAGGGCGCGGCTATTCGCAGCCTTTTATTTTTTTCGATAGTCTGTTAAATTTTTTTAATTATACTCGACAATTAGTTACCGAAATTGAGATACATTTTTAGCATCCAATTATCGAAATATAATATTTTTTTCAACAGCTATTTACCGAAAATGTATGTTCGGCAGTTATTTACCGAAAGTTGAACATATTTTAAACATGTAATTACCGAAATATAATATTGTTTTCAACAGTTACATACCGAAATGTTATTTATGATTTTTAACAACTATTTACCGAAATATAGTGAGCTATGGGAGAAATTTACCGAAATGTTATTTATGATTTTTAACAACTATTTACCGAAATGTAATAGGTTATGGGAGAAAATAAAGGGTTGTGAAGAGTCGCGCTCTTACTTAAACAAATTGAAAGTTTGAAACCGTTAAATCTTTTTCTAATGATTTTGTACTATGAAGATGACATGGAATGCATGCAAGTGAGATAAAAAATTTAAAAAAAAAAAAACTAAGATGAATATAGTATTATATTTGCAATCATTGAGTTGCTTCCCCCACAAGTAAAATCAGATGGGATTGGCATAATTATAGTATGTAAGTACAAAAAAATTCTTTATGGAATTTTTTTGTTATTCCTATTTCCGTACAATTCCCTGTTTGAGTTTCTTTCCCGTACACTTCCCATTTTTGGTAAAAGAATTTTAGTCTCAAATTTCATACACATAAAAATCAATCGGGGTTGGGTTTTTTTTGAACGACTACAATACACACCATTTATTTGAATGTATATCATATGCATCCCTCAAAATATATGAATTGTAGAAAAAATGTTACGAATCGTATAAATGTTACGAGATATATCAAAATGTTATGAATCATAACAAAAATGTTACAAATTGTATTGTTGAAAGGTTATGAATTCTAGAACAAAAGTTATGAAACACACTAAAATGTTATAAATGAACCATAAAACAGGTGCATATGGTACACCCTTTTAAGGGTAGCTTCCTGTCTCCTTCATTTCTATTGTAGACTTTCCTGTTTGCCAATATTGTATACATTAGCGGAAGTTTGCTTATTAATCTCTCTCTCAATAAAAGAGACAACACATAAAAGAAATTACACTTTTTGGCTAGTTAAATTGGATAACATTAACGTTTGAAGCGCAAACTCGAGTTTTTATTTTTAAGTTGTTCTATTTTTTGGTGGCTCCAGGAATTTTCGTAACCACGTATTTGAGAGAACAAAAACTCTTAGGATATTCAAGTGGTCGGGCCCTTGCTGAAGTAGCTATAGAAGAAGATGTCATGAATTTAGGTATAATTCATTCAAATTGATTTTTTAGGCTATGTCGTTTTCTTGGAATCGATAGGAGAGAGAACAACAATGGAAGGGCAATGACAGGGAAGAACGTAACTGAGGTAGGGTTTACCTAATTCTTTCTGTCTCTTTTGGTTGAGTTAGGAATATATAAGTATGAGAAAATCCTTTTTACGGTAGAAGTTGTTTACGGCGTTAATTGCGGCCATCCAGAAGTATTTTGGACAGTCTGGAGGTTAAAAAAACTTTTTCGGAAAAAAAGAAAAGTCAAAATTTTCATTAAAATCGGAACCGTTTAAAACACTTTTGAACGGTCGCAATTGATTGCTACAGTAAAAAAGTTATTCACGGCTCTCTGTATATTATAGATATAGAAAACCAAATGGATAGAATATAACTTCTGTGCTTCTGCTGAATGGGATGCCCACTTTCTGCCCTCAGGCCTAGAAAGCACGCACAATTTAACTTATGGGTAATTTGGGAAGATGAAAAGGTGACACAATGACAGAAAGTGGAATAGATAATAAGATGTTAGGTGTGTGTATATATAAAAGTTGCCCCTGCTGCATGTGTGTTCTCCATTAATTAAGTAGACCAAGATATAATTGTCAGTTGCACATTTCATAATTAAGTTGTAATTATGGGTTTTATTTACATGTTAGTTGCACATGATTGACCTTTATAATTAAAAAATAAACTTGGTTTAACTTTTTGGGGAGGAGTACTAAGGTCATGTTAGAATAGTTGTTTATTACATAGTGTGAATTTTATAAGGGCTATGTATAGCAGGTTTCTTCTTTTGGTATGTAATATTGTACTCCACTTAATTATGGCTATGGCTGTAGTTAGATCTATCCATGCCTAGCTAGCTACCACTCTAATTCTATGGTACTTATTGCATTAAACTGAATGGAGTGGGGGAACTGGTGTCCCTTAAAGGGACAGCAGCCTGTTGTCTCGGTTAAGGCAGTCGTGTTTCGGTTTCGCTTCAATAATCGGAAACGTTCATTTCGTAGAACTCGTCGAGTTGAGCAAATATGTAAAAAATCAGCCCAATCGGATATCATTAAGTGTCTAATTGAAATCTTATTGTCTTAAAAAGAATGGATCTGAAGTACTGGATCAAATATACTAGAACCCATTATTGGCAAGTTATATGTGTTCCGATCATGCATTTAATGATGTCCGATCAAACTAATTTTTTGCATACTTGTTCAACTCAACGAGCTCTACGAAGTGAACGTTTTCGATTATTGGAGCAAGACTAGAGTGGGGCTCCCTCGACTGAGACAGCACGCTAAAGGGACAGCAGCCCCCCAATCCTCAAACTGAATGATTGGGCAATCCTATAATTTTGTTGACCATGACATGTTACAAACTTACATACAAGTTATATCCAGTGGATTGCAAACAGTTGTATCCGTAGCCCCCCCCCCGATTAGGCGAAGCCCACAAAACAAAGAGGGGAGATAATGTGGTATACATTTGTTGCGGATAATCATGATTGAATAGTTTTCAAAGATGTACCTATTCTCTCTTCATTAAAATTTCTCATTATGTTCTTTTACTTTTTTTTATCAAGGCAATTTCTATGGGAGCCAATACTCTTGTATGTAAAGGTGATATATTGTGACCTATCTCGTAAAGCGAAAAAAAAATATTTAAGAAATAAAAACCTTAGTGGAATGAGGCCTTTGTCAGATAGAGAGAATTTCGGTGGCTTTGCAACATTAACTTCCTCATTCCGTCCCATT
Source organism: Rhododendron kiyosumense (assembly GCA_019656275.1). Lineage (NCBI taxonomy): Eukaryota > Viridiplantae > Streptophyta > Magnoliopsida > Ericales > Ericaceae > Rhododendron > Rhododendron kiyosumense. The sequence continues at coordinate 487,819 of BPLS01000203.1, read as the reverse complement.
TCGTTTGTTTAAATGTTTACAATTGAATTATTTTTTTTCATATTTTTTGTACCTTAATTCATATCTACAAAGTTGATAGGGGTGATTTTGATTCGGTTTGTGGTGAAATTTTCAAAGACCGATTCGGTTCAGTCCAAATATTTCCAGGACCAATCTCAACTGGAGTTGAGTTCGGTTCGGTTTAGAGTGGGATCGGTTTGGTCAGAAATTTCGGTCCACCCGAAATATAAAATTTTCATTTAATTTAAAGTATATATGTAATATATATATATTATATAAAATATATAGTCAATCAGTTCGGTTCGGTCCGACAAAAATTCAAGGAAATCGAGACCGAACCGATTTCAGTTCGGTCCGGTCTGGAAAAATTTCGCCATCACCCCGATCGAAAACTGAACCGATCGGTTGGTTTTTTCGGTTCGTTAAGTTTTGTAACACCCCTAGTTGATACAATGAATTTCACAAACAAAGTATCATAAAAATGCTTCGAATTTGAATCCAATATTGCCATAATTTTGTACCTGCTGGATGTTTTTTTTTTGCCAAAATGTTAGGAGTTTCCATTGATAGGAGAAACAATACATCAAGAAGAGCAAGATTCCCACAGCACAACAGACGAATTAAGCCACAAGGGAGAGGTCAGCAAAAAAGCACCTAACTCCCACATACAAACCTTCTGGGTACAACATTCGCCGCAGAAAGAATGCACAACCAAACCAAAGGAAACTCCTAAAGGGGAGGAAACTGCCCCATTAGGGGTAGAAAACCAAAAAAACAACCCAAACATAAACAAATCTACACTCGTAAATCCGAACACCGAGATCGCAAAATCACCGCAACAACCACACCCCATCATCCAGCAACACCAGCAGCTATCTCCATCCCACGACAACAATCTTGTCAGGGCTCGAACAAGCGACACCCAACAATAAGGCCGGGTCGGCATGGCAACGCTGATAAAACTCGCACTATGAGGAAGATTGGAAAAGAGAGCACATAGGCGAACGATTGGTGTCATCGATGGAGAGCACCAAACTCAGGGAGGGACAGATCTGAAGAAAGAGAGGAGGAGGAAACAGAACCCTAGCCATAATTATGTCACCGGACAGACCACCGCTCCGGTTCTGAGGGCTTATTTGCCAAAAAATCTCACCAAGCGGCCCAACAACCCATCATAGCAAAGAGTGGACGGCCGGTAATCGAGGGGTGGGGTGAGGCAACGGCCTCAGTCCCCCAACCCCCCTACCAAGAAACCCTACCAAATGGTTAGAGATTGACAAAATATTGAAATTAGATCCTCTTGAGTTAAATCTGGATTGAAGAGAATAGTTTCAATTTGGATCGTACATTGCTGCAAATCCAAACTGTCCAGTGGACCGAAAAGGATTATACTCTAAAATACTATTGCGAATTGATTTCTACACTCCCTTTTTTATAATCACTCCCCTTTTTTGAACTTTAGTGTTGAAAGTATATGTATTTTTTTTTGTTAAAAGACAAAAAAGAGAGTGCGAATATATAAAAAAAAAAAAGGAAGTGTAGAAATCAATTCTCAGTACTATTTCACTAGCTATATGCAATGCTGCTAAGGCCACCCGGTCCTGCATGGATGATTCCAGCCATTTAATAGTTTTAAACAAAAATGAGTGGGCTCGCAGAAAATTACTCCATTCGATACGTATCAATGCTCGATCCAATCTTACATTTTGTTTCATTCAAATTTCGGATCCTGGTGGCCTTAACATTTTCAAGATAAATACTCCATCCGTTCCATATTGAGAGTTTTACACACTCTCTCTCTTACCATTTTTTAAATCAGAAAATCAATTACTTCCGTGTGTAATTTTTCGGATTTTTTCGCATCGTATTAAAGATCTCGATCAGTACTTTAATTTGGTGTGAAAAAATTCAAAAAATTATACTCGAAAGTAGTTAATTTTTTATTTAAAAAATGATACAATTTTTCGTAATAGACTCTCAATATTAAACGGATGAAGTATATATGTGTGGTGGTAATTTCTGACAGCGAAGGAATGAGCTTTTGCGTGACTGCAGCCCTCTGGCTTTTTTTCTTTTGTTTGAAATTGACCGCAGCAGTCTCCATAGCTCGTGCATCGGCTTTTCTGTACGCGCCGCTCGTCCACTTTTTCCTGTGTGACGTAGTTTTCTGGTTATCATATTTTGGTCCATAACCCCCTGTTTGTCTCCCCTGTTTCCTTTCCAACTAATCTGGTTCACAACGCCCAGGCCCCAGGCCTACCTTCCCAAGTCCACTTTTCACATTGCATAATGCATACAATACAACTATCATCATCCTGTGAACAATCGTGCTAGCTAGAGACACAGACATCCGTCCCGGCGATTGCGAAACAAGGTTTTGGAATTGGTCGCCTCTTTACGGATATAGACAGTATTGATTACTGCCAAAAATTTTACTACTTGAATATTTGGTTTATTTTCTTTGCCAATTGGGCGTGGGGATAAATCATGACTAATCCCATGATCTTGAAATTAACAAGTCTAAATATCTTCCAACCCCGTTTTCGGCAAGAGGGTCGTCGCGAAATTTTTAACGACATTGTTGTAAAATTCTGCGACGACCCATTTGCCTTCCTTTTTCAGGGAAAAAAAAAACTGGAGTGGTGGAAAGGGAAAAATGAAAATCTGAACAAGAAAAGAGGAAATATGTGTGTTTTTTTTGTGTGACAAAAGTACCCTCTGTTTTGAATTATTCGGTATGCCCAGCTGTTAGGCCAATTCTGGGTGCAATTGACAACCGGATCTTCACGCTTGGGGGACGATGTTGATTGTTGATGGTGCATTAAATGCCATCCTTGTCCACTGAATTCTTTTTTTGGCTTTTCTGCAAATGGATCAAAAGGGTGCACGGATCCTCTATTTATAAGCGCACCAATGTGTGTAAGGGTAAAAAGAAGTCTAGACCCTTTTCTTGATATATATTTATATTACCGGATATTTGGGTCAGCTTGTGCATCTTAACTAATTTATTAGTCTTGAAATTAACGACTATACAAATCTTTCAGTGGCTCCAAAGTTTTAAATGTCTGTGGAATTCAAACATGCGATTTTATGGAAAGAGGAAACTTTCCAAACTCAATCGAACTTGCCCACCGGCAACAAGGTGGCGGCCGGCGAAGATAACAGAGGCGGTGACAAGTTGAAGGTAACAAAGCCGGTGAGAAGTTATCACTTTGTTTGTATCGAGTGCTGTAGGCTTTTAACTTTGAGAGGTAAGTTGGGGAGAGAAAATTATCCTGTGTGGTGTCGGCCAAAATATTCATGGGGTCGTCTAATCACTTTTTGGAAAATTTCAATATGGTAGTGACAATTATATTTTTTTCCATGGGGTGCCGGACCCCACAACCTTGATTATACTGTCGCCTAACCCCACAATGCTCGGTTCCGTTAAAATTCTTATTTTTTAAATAATTATTTCTCGCTTTTCGATACAAATCATTTTCTCATGATACATCAATTTTAATTTAAAAAATAATTACTCCCTCCGTCCCATTTTCATTGTCCATTATTTCTTTTTCACTTTTTTGTCTATTGCGTATATCTTTCAATCTATAATGTTTTTCTTGAATTTGACATCTTTGTATTATAGAACAAATTGAAATCTATCAAATAAGATCCAAATTGCATATTTTTGGAGATTCACATTGGAAGATATAAGCGATTGAAAACTGACACGAACATCAAAAAAGGACAATGAAAATGGGACGGAGGGAGTATTAATTTTTCTAAGCGAAACGGGGCTTTACTCTGTCCACTTGACTACACCTATTGGGTTTTGTAGACCCTCTGTTTTCATGCTCTCATGCGCTCTGTTCGTTTTCAGCAAAAGTATTTCTTCAATCACAGAACAAGTTTTCTTATGTTTGATTAAAACCGTGAAAGGGATTTAATTTAATTTACGTTACTGATTAGTACGATAATTAAAGGGTGGCTGTGGCGTCGTATAGCTGTCCGTGATTGAGTAGCAATAAATAGCAGAAATGATTTCCACACATACTTTTGTGCACATACATTTTTGTGGGGTTCATATTGGGGTCCCACAAAATGATCCAAGCCGTTCATTTTTTTTAAAATATTTTTTTGAGGGTTTCCGTAAAAAATCAACTCCAACTGATATCAGTGAGGGCTTTCTCAAAAATCGTAGGGCGAATCATTCTATTTTGCCTTACGATTTCTGAGAAAGCTCTTACCGATATCCGTTGGAGCTGATTTTTTACAGGAACCCGTCAAAAAATATTTTAAAAAAGATGAGCGATTTGGATCATTTTGTGGGACCTCGATATGGACCCCACAAAAATGTATGTACATATCATGTGCACAAAAGTATGTGCAAGTAGCATTGTTCAATAGTGGTGATCTGAAATTCATTTTCACCTGCAATAGTTAGTTAATGGCAAATGCTAACGGTTGCCCCTGGCCCTGGGGCACAAGAAAAAGCATATTAAATGAGCTAAAAATATTGGTACACACTATTTTTAAATTGTAAAGGTAATTAATTGCATCGGTAAACGAAGAGTTTTCTAACTACTTGTATCAATTGAAGTATATACCATTGAAGTGTCAAATTTACCCCATATACAATTTGGTTTCAAAAAATAAACGCAAGGTTTATGTTTGTAATATATTCACATAATAAATGACTAAAATTTTCTTGGATAAATAAGAATTGGATAATGAGTTTGTTTTTTTTATTGAGCACGTTACTTGTTACTCCCTTCATCCCTAAATAAATGTTCAGACCGCCAACCTAGGCTTCTAACAAGATGCATTTCTTTGTTAACAAATTCAAATTTTATTTTGTACAAATCCAAAGATACTAATGAGTTTTTTCAAGTTGTGAAAATTTTTTAAATTTTAAACGGAAAAAACACATTTTTTTAAATGCCTAGATTTAAGGGCCGAACATTTATTTAGGGATGAAGGGAATAATAGGGTCGAGGAAGATGGTGCTCATCCCTTTTCTCTCTCTTCCTGGAAAAATCTCATTCTCTGATTATAGATTGTTTTTGTTTTTCTCTATTTTTTTTTATAGTTTATCTTCCTATAAATAACTACTAGAACGAAAAAATTACATTTGAGTATTGGGGTACTACTAGAAACTACTCCTCAGAATTTCAATCACATGCATTTAACGTTCTTTATTATCCCAAACTAATGTCACTGTTGATTAAACCATTTTTGTTTGATTTAGAAAACATGCATGTTACAGGAACAACGGAATAAAAATTATTCTATAAAATGATTTTGCAAAAAATAAGAGTTTCGTTTTTATTTTTCGGGGTTTGATTGATAGTTGTTCAAACATAATTCTGGTTTATATTAATGCAAAAAATAAAATAAAAATAGTCGTAAATTAGCTTGACATTTTCAAGCAGAAAACATTGGTTTTTTGACTTTTTGGTCACTAAAGTATTTCTGCCGTGCTACTTTGGTCCCCAGTATTCCAATTGCTAACATTGCATCCTTAAAGTACATATCAATTTTGTGTTTAAATGGTCCCTACGGCTCACGCCGTTACTTCCCTCCATCAAAACCAAGGGCAAAGTTGGTATTTCACCTCAAAACGGTATCGTTTGGTTGGAAGAAACGGCTTTTTGACTTTTTTGGTCCCCAAAGTATTTCCGTCATGCCAATTTGGTCTCTAATATTTCAATTGCTAACATTGCATCTCCAAAGTATCAATTTTGTGTTTAAATGGTCCCTGCGGCTCACGCCGTTCTTTCCCTCCGTCAAAATCAAGGGCAAGGTTGGTATTTTACCTCAAAACGGTGTCGTTTGGTTGGAAACATAGATTTTTCTTTTCCATGGTTCTCATTGAAAGCATTAAAGTCAAAAAATAATTATGACTCTTTAGAATAAAATGATCAAAAAATTAAGATCTTTGCACCAGTTCAAACAGATTGAAAATTTGAACACTTAATTTTTTCACCATATATGGTGAAAAAGCCTAAAAAAATCAAATGTTTCAATTTTCAACCAGTTTGAACTAGTGCGAAGATCTTAATTTTTTGTTCATTTTATCCTAAAGAGTCATAATTATTTTTTTGACTTTAAGGCTTTTAATGAGAACTTAAGAGAACCATGAAAAAGAAAAATTTATGTTTCCAACCAAATGACACCGTTTTGAGGTGAAATACCAACCTTGCCCTTGGTTTTGAAGGAGGGAAAGAACGGCGTGAGCCGCAGGGACCATTTAAACACAAAATTGATATTTTGGGGATGCAATGTTAGCAATTGAAATATTGGGGATCAAATTGGCATGACAAAAATACTTTGGGGACCAAATTGGCATGACGGAAATACTTTGGGGACTAAAAAAAGTCAAAAAACCGTTTCTTCCAACCAGACGACACCGTTTTGAGGTGAAATACCAACTCTGCCATTGGTTTTGACGGAGGGAAGGAACGACGTGAGCCGTAGGGACCATTTAAACACAAAATTGATACTTTGGGAATGCAATATTAACAATTGAAATATTGGAGACCAAAGTGGCACAACGGAAATACTTTGAGGACCAAAAAAGGTCAAAAAGCCAGAAAACATTATAATCAGGTAAAGTAAAATGTTATACTTGATATAATTTTCCTATCTTTGCACGATCAAACACTAAAAAATTAATTAAATTTTTTTATGTCCGAACAAACGGAGCCTTCATGTCTCATCAAATGCCCGAAACCAAACAACGTGCAAGCCTCAATTCGTGCATGCCTTGTCACTTTCTAGTAATCATGACACTTTGTCATACATATGTTATAGATCTATATATGTATATAAGCATGCAATTGATTTCTCTCTCTCTCCCCTCTCTCTCTCTCTGCAATCATCATATAGGTGATGAGAGGAGAAGGTGGAGTAATAGATTTGGAGTTCCATGGACCATTGGGGTAAATAAAGCCTTAGCATGTCCGTTTTGGGACTAAAAAGATTATTCGAACTTGTCTATAAAAAAAAAGGGGAAAGATTATCCGAACTGTACATTTTCATCAAAATATGTTATTTAGAATCCTTGCAAAATATTAGCTCATTTAAATATAAATAAAAGTGTCTACAAAACATCAAATTTTACTGATATTAAAATGAGGTGGTATTTTAAAGGAACCCAAAACAAAATATGTATTTCGAACCAAATGAGTGGCGCGGATCATATTTGTAAAACCCGTTTGGGGTTCCAAAGACGTAGTATATAATATGCAAGAGTGCCTACGTACACAGCAATTCAAACGCAACACTAAACTCAATCTCTCATTAACATATGGGGCCCACATAAATTAGTGCGTTTGGACCCCACATGTACGTGATAAATTGTGTTTGATATTGTGTTTGAATTATCGTGTTCCTGGCATTTTTGTATAGCATGTATCCCATGCATCGTACTATTCTTTTTCGGGGGATGTAAATGAGGTGTGTGATGGCGAGTCCCACGGCACGCCTGCACTTTAGCTTTGCGGGCATGATTTTTATAAGGACTTTAGTTTTGGAAAAAAAAGGCATCTATGACTGCTGTGCAATGACAACATCCACACGCCTATAAGGCCCGTTCGGAACGATGTTTAAGTATTTATTTTTTAAGAATGCGATTTCAAGCTAAAAAAATGTGCTTATGTAAATAATTTTTCTAACAATATGGATCTTATTTGATAGATCTTATCGAGATCTTTTATACGGTGCAAAAAAAATAAAAAAATTATTTTTTATTTACATTATTTTTGAGTTTGAAAATGTGAAATAAATACATATTTTTTAAAAAAGTGTTTTGGAACGGGCTCTAAATCAATTCCATTGCTTCATTGGCAAATACTCCTAATTTTGTCCTCATGAGACTTAGGCTCCGTTCAGTTGTCGAGAAAGTTGTGTGAAAAATTGGTTTTCAGAAAAAGTGAAGTGACGTGAAGTAAAAGAAAAAGAAAATTATTTACTTGTAAGTGTTCATTTAACAAAAGAATTTTGCAAAAAAATTAACGTTTAGTTGTTCATTTGTCAGGAAAAAGGAACTTTCGGAAAAATTTTGTGAGTGTTCACTCATTTTCCTTTTCCCGCGACACAAAATCCTATGTTTTTTGCAGGATCACTTTTGCAAAAAAGTAATTCCTCAAGAAAACTTAAATTGGTAAGTTCTAGAATTTTCCTGCCAACTGAACACTAGAAAAGTTATGGGAAAATTGATTTTCCCATCATTTCCTGTACTTTCCTGGCAACTGGACGGGGCCTTAGAGTCGGCTCCAGAACACCTTCTTAAAAAATAAGTACTTATTTCATATTTTCAAACTCAAAAATAATGTAAATAAAAAATAATGTTTAAAATTTTTTTGTACTGTATTAAAGATTTCAATGAGATCTTTCAAGCAAGATCCATATTGCATATTTTTAGATTTTAATAAGCCCATCATTTTTTAGTTTGAAATTGCCTTCTTAAAAAATAAGTATTTATTTCGCGTTCCGAAACAGCCTTAATTCCTTTCTGGGTTCGATCAAACACGGACCATTTGCGTTGGGAATAAGATATTTTCAAAAAAATACTTTCTTGTAACTTGAGTCCAAGAATCGAAACTTGATAAATTGTGTAATCAAGAGTATATCTACCTACCAACCAAACCGAACTAAACTTGGTTTTTTTTTTTCCCCCGTCTATTTCTGTCCCCTGGAAATTTGTGATCTGTTTCCATCCAAGCAAACCTGGAGGTTGGAGTCCACAAACGAGAGAGAGAGAGAGCGAGAGATAGTTACCCTCAGGTGATATCTACCATCTACCATCAAGATTAAAGGGGGACATTCCAACAAAGGGACATAAATAATCTGTACTCTATAGCTAGGATTTACTGTTGGTGTCTTTACAAAAAATTAACCATGAGAGACAGATATTGTCCCTGTTTAGTTTATAGACTTTGGAAGTCAAAACCTCCTCATTCTCTTTGCAAAATCAATAGTCATATTAACACACACAAAATGCACACACACTTGCATAGATATTGGGGTCCCTGGTACTGATCAGACTTCAAAACTGTTGTTTAGATTTGTCATTTTTTTGCACCACGCTTTTAATTTGAGAAGTGTTATCGAGGGGAGGGATGTACCGACTTATTAAAGTAGAAATTCCATGTCACGAATTTGAAGAACTCCAATGCATGATTTAGGACACAAAAATAAAGAAATTGAAGAAAATCGTAAGAGTAAAAGTAACAGAAAAATCATGAGAGTTGTTGAATTCCTGAGAACATAGTTTGATGCAGCCAATCAAAAAAAAAAAAAAAACATAGTTTGACGTAAGTATACGACTTGATTTTACGATATGTAAAATATAACAAAATAACCTTCATTGAATTTCCGAGAAACCTGGTTTGATGTAAGTATCGGGCCCCACTCCATACTTCAAATTGAAACAATTCTCCAGTGACTTTCTGATGCACCTTAAAAAAGAAGAAGAAACAATTCTCCATCACATACAAATTTCTGATTGTTTGTGATGGAAAACACTCCTTTGATGAAAAGGGACAGAGCTCATGTCCAATTTTTCTTTGGTCCAGTTCGGTGCAATTGTGGGCCTTTGTAATTATGGGCTCCTTTCGGGTTCACAACAATAATTGCAATCACTCATTTTGTAGAGCTCATCCATGCGAAAAATTAGCTGGATCGAAAATTGGTATCTACATGAACAAAACAACTTTGACAAGGAAAATGGGATGACAAAAAATAATTTGAAACTTACATTGCTCATTTTTTCCCCCTTGTGTACAAATTAATCTATTTTGTTCATGTATCTATAGATGTTCGATCAACCTAATGTTTTACAACAATGACGTACCGGACGAGCGCTACAAAATAAACAACTCCAATCATACCAATTGAAACGATTCCGATTCCAGACCGAACTGGAAAAAAAAAAAAAAAAACTTGGGCATGAGCTCTGGCCAGGTCTTTTTTTTTCTCTGTCCTTTCAGAAGATAGAAAAGAGTTTATCAACCAACTGATGTCAGTGCTTACCAAACCCTTCAATTTTCTTTTGCCCCATTGCTATCAATTAGTCCTTCCACTTATATGCGGACAGTCAGAAAATCATGCAACACGATGCACTAAAAAGGTCAGTTTCTCCCAACTTGTGTTGTCCATTTCACCTTTTTTGTGGTGTTATTAATAGCCTAAGGAGGAGTTTATAAGCTAAAGAAAATTCTAATTGACCAAGAAAAATTTGTAGGGCTCCAAATTAAAGCAAGGAAGTGATATTCTTGACCAGAACAAGTGCCGTTGCCCCCCCACCATGTATCCAGAATCACTTTCAGAAAGGTCTTGTATTGTTAGTGGAGCTTTGAAACAAGACTCGGTAGATACAAGCATGATTGATGATGATGGAGGTTGGAGTAGAAATGGGGTAAACTCAACGCACGGGTCTTTTGGCGTAATGGGTATTTTTTGGAAAGGGCCCGGGGGGTGAAATGTCGAAACGAATAAAAGTTGCAATGATGAGATCCTGAACACAAAGCCATGAGAGGCATGGATTTTGTGGGGGAGTGTTGCGACATTACCTCGTTGTACATCGAAACAGGTCTATGTAATTTGACGCATTGAGCTTTTAAAACGACATCGTTTTTTTTTATGCACAACACGGAACTGTCCACAGCGTGTTTGGATAAATGATCAACCCCGAGAGCCAAACAACCTTCTCCAGTAGATCTAGAAGAGCCTAAATTGTGACATGTACACCAGATTCTTAGGCTCAAGCCTGGATTTGAGAAAAACAAGTGATGAACCCAGCCCATTATTTCTCAAGTCAAAGCTCAAATAGCCCATTACTCAAAACCAATCCTATCTGACACAGGGCTTTGGGGCATGGCCCAAAAGCCTCTCCCCAGGTTCAAACATCAATTCAGGACCCAACCTAACCTACATTGGCATGCTATTCTGAATTTCTGATTGTTTTCTCGTGCGAGAAAAACAACTTCTATGAATTCTTCTTTCTATTTTCCAATACTGAAATGGTAGAACGGGGCGCGGCCAGGGGAGGATTAGGGCGTGGCCATGAGGGTCTTTATGCCACAATCAATAATTCAATTCGATTTATTGTCAATTAGATTTTGCTCTAATTTCTTTAGGGGCTATTCCTTTAAAAAAAAAATTAATTTTAGGTCCATTATTTGAATTTCATAAGCCCATAAGTCTACCTATTAATTTTGTAAGGTATCAAATCCAATTTAAAAAGTTCATAGTAGGGTACCATAGGGTTTATGAAATTCCCTACTCCCTCAGTTGCTTGTGGAAGGTTTTTAGATTTGTCTATAAGAAGTGAACAAAATCTAGCTATGAAATAGCATAACTAGGTTACGAGGATGAACCAATACTTGATGTAGAGGCTCATTTTTTTTTTTGGGTAACTTAACCATTTCATTGCACGCAAACAAACCCAAACATAAGGTAGAGCCTTTACAAGCAGTCAAGCCAAAAAGGCCAAAGCAAAACAAAGCAAAGTAAGAAAGCAAACAATGCTACAAGAAGCAACAATACTCAACTCCTATGCAAGACTAACTCGAAGCTAGAATACTGGAATGCACATTCCAACTCCTAACCAACAGTCTATTCTCATCGCTAGGCTTTATCTGCCTCCAAGAACACATATAGGCTCTGACTTCATCTGCAATCTTGGACCACAAGCTTTCAGCAGAAGTGCTTATTCCTTGGAACACCCTAGCATTCCTCTCCCTCCATATCCAATAGATGGATGCAGCTAAGGACAGTTTATAAGTCCTTTTGGTATAAGAGTCCATCCTCATATGAGTGCATAACAAATCAATTTCCCTAGCCAGCCCATAACAAGGCCTAACAATGTTGTTTTTGCCAAGCATACGAGTCCACACATACTTGGAGTAATCGCAATAAAAAAATAAGTGCTCATAAGACTCATCTTCTAGGCAACAGAGCACACAAGTTGCATTCACCCCTAGACCCCATCGTAGAAGTCTATCCTTAGTGGATAATCTGCCTAGGAAAGTGAGCCATTCAATAAAGGCCCATCGAGGGACATTGTGAGAGAACCACACACCTTTAGCCCACGGGACCATGGGATACACAGTACGCAGGGCATTCCATGCAGATTTAAGCGTAAATTTTCCACTACCATTCAAAGACCAACGCACAAAATCAGAAACATCAGTATTTGGAATCAAGCCAGGGGAAGTACCAGCCATGATCTCATTGGTGATTGCATTTCTAGGGCGAGGCCATTTCCACATGCCATTCTGAATGATAGAATTCACTTTAGCGTGGAGGGATCTCCCCAAATTGAATATAACAGATTCGTCAAATCTCTGATATAAAGGCCCAAGAGAGTGCCAATTATCAAACCACAAGAAAGTAGCCCTGCTATCCCTAATTACACACTTTATCCAAGGCTGGACATCAACTCGTAACTTGAAAATTTTCCTGATGGTCCATGAAGCTTCATTTGGTATCTTAACCTGCCAAACACTTTGATCCTTTATAATATAGGTGTGCACCCATTTGATCCATAGCATATCAGCTTTAGAGCACACTGCCCACAGATGTCGAATCATTGAGGCCTTGTTCCAAGTCTTGAGCAATCTAAAACCTAAACCCCCTTCCTCCTTTGGTGCACATAAGGCCTGCCAAGCGACCTTGGCCCCCGAAAGCTTGAGGTCAGGGCTTGACCACAGGAAGGATCTCAAAATTTGCTCTATATCATGAAGCACCTTTTGTGGTAGAATAAAAAGAGAGGACCAGTAGACTTGAACACTGAAAAGCACAGATTGAATCAATTGATGTTTGCCTCCATAAGTCAGAGTATTGTTTGCCCAGGATTGAATCCTACTCAAAATTTTCTCTTTTAGGTGGCTGCAATCTGTTGCTTTCAGCCTTGTTGATATCAAAGGAACCCTTAAATATTTGATAGGGAGGGATCCCTCGCTGATGGGAAGGATGTTGCCCAAAGAGGTCTTCACTGCCTCAATAACACCAGAATAGAAAATTGAACTCTTTACCAAGTTGGGTTGAAGGCCTAAGAGCAAGTGGAAATCCTTCAAAACCTCTGCTATTAGTTGAAAAGATCCTTCATCAGCACCAGCAAGGATAAACAAATCATCAGCAAACACTAGGTGAGAAATGTTCAAAACCTTGCATTTGGGATGGAAGACAAAAACTCCATTCTGACTGATCTTATATTGTAGCAAGGCTGTAAAGCCTTCCATTATCAAAAGGAATAGGTAAGGGGATAACGGGTCCCCTTGCCTAAGCCCCCTCTTACCTGGAAAAAATCCCTCCAATTCTCCATTAAGCACCACTGAAAACATAGGAGAGGAAACACACGTTTCCACCCATTGAATGAATTGGCTTGGGAAATCCATGACTGTCAGAATATTCAGCAGAAAACCCCAATCCACATAATCATATGCTCTCATAAGGTCCAGTTTTATAGCACATCTTGGTTTACCACCTTCTCTGTGATAATTCCTAACCAGTTCTTGCATAAGTAAAATGTTGTCCATTATAGACCTATCCTTCACAAAAGCAGACTGATAGGGGCTGATAATAAGAGGGAGCAAAGGTTGTAGCCTATTGTCCAAAACTTTAGTCACACATTTGTACAACACATTGCAGCAAGCAATAGGCCTAAAATTTCTGATAGAATTAGGAGAAGAGACCTTAGGAATCAAAGTGAGAGCAGTGCAATTCCATTGTCTAGGGAGATAAGAAGTGTCAAAGAAAAGTTGAATACATTGAACCACATCGGATCCAACAATGTCCCAATTTTTTTGAAAGGAGTCAGAGGAAAACTCATCAGGACCAGGAGCTTTGTCAGCCTTAATAGCCCACATGGCTGCCTTAATTTCTTCCTTGGTTACAGGTTTAATAAGAGCAGCCCTATGCTCACCAAAAATTCTATGGGTTACAGCAAATCTCAGAGCTTAATAAGCATCCCTTTTTTGAGAGAAAGGAGACCCCAAAAGCCCTACATAATAACCAAGGATCTCATCCTTTACATCCTTAGGATCTGTCAGTCTATCCCCAACATCATTTGTTAGACTTAAGATCTTATTCCTCAAGCAATGAGTTTTCATTTTTCTGTGAAAAAACTTTGTGTTTTGATCACCCAAAGCTAACCACTGTACCCTTGATTTTTGCCGCTTAAAAGATTCCTCAGCCAAACTAAGATCAACAAATTGCAATTGTAAAGTCTTTTCCAACTCAACCAAAGCAGTATCATATGGAGTTTGAAAACATTGTACTTGAACTTGAGATATTTCCTCTCTAGCTTGCTGAACTTTCTCACCAATCTGAGAGTAGAATTTCTTGTTGAAAGCCCTTAAAATGGGTTTGAGTCTAGCCAGCTTCCTATACAGTCTTGCCCATCTAGGACCAGTAATAGGCATGCACCACGACTTCTGTAATTCCTCTTTGAACTCTGCATGCTTCATCCAAAAACTGAAGAACTTAAAAGGCGTTTTCCTAGAGATGCCCAACAGAACGGACACTAAAATGAAGCTATGATTAGAGATCCCTGGAGCCAGAAAAGTAGTTTCAGATTCTGGAAACACATCTAACCAGGAGGCATTAATGAGCACCCTATCAAGTTTACTTTTAATATCCCCTCCGCCACCTCTTTTGTTTGACCAAGTAAACCATAGGCCCTTAAAAGGCATATCATCCATACCAATAGTATCCAAACAATCATTAAACTCCATGGCAGCATTAACATCAAAACCGACCAACCTCTCAGTCATCTTCCTAACAACATTGAAATCGCCAAGTTGAATCCAAGGAGCATCACCAATTGTAGGTAACAGAACTATCATACTATCCCAGAGCCTCCTCCTTTGCATCAAGTTATTTTGCCCATAGACATAAGAAACATAGAAAAGTTTCTGATCTGCAGGAAGGACTTTAACTACTATCAATTAGGGAGAAGAGAAAACCAAATCTGCCTGGAGAACTTGAGGATTTCAGGCAACAAACATCCTAGCCACACTACCAGTGCTAGCATTATGAAAAGAAGACCATTGACTAGGAAAACAATGCTTAACAACCAAATCAACATTTTCAAGCCGAACCTTAGCTTCAATAATACCTACCAAATTTAATTTGTGTAAACGAATCATAGATAGAACTTTCTTCTGCTTAAGAGGATCATTGACTTGTGAACAATTAGTTACTCACGACAACTCCCATCAAAAGCTATTGGGTCACGTTCGGCCACCAAATTTGAAATACATGAAGGGAAACGTTAATCAGATCCAGAACCGTTCCATGTACGTTGGCTAGATACATCGGACAACTCCAAATTGTACAGTATTTACTATGTAGGAGTACTTTTTGTATAAAAATGTGGCTTTGTAATCAACTCTCAGCCCCTGAATAACGGTTTTGGTCCAGAAACAGCCCTAATTTTACCGCCAAATCAAATGCTATGCTCTCTCCCTCTTCCCTCCACCTCTCTCCTACCCCAACAACCCCTCACCTCCACCTCAAAACCCTACTCCTCTCCAAATCCAAACCCAACAATTACCCACAAAACTCCCGCAATCCATCTCCCTTTCTCTCTCATCGTCGCGGCGATGAAACCCGCATCGTGGGCCCCTCCTGTTCCATTTCGCCGGTCCTTTTGACGCCGGCCGATGATGAATTGGACGTGGAGTTGGGGCGGCTGCTGGCGCTGCTGCCGGAGGAGATGCGGCGGAGGGTCAGCGAGCACCCGGAGCTCCACCAGCTGATTGAGGTGGTTATGGACTTGGGTCGGAGGCCCTTGGCCCGGTTTCCGATGGGTGACTTTGTTTTGTCCGAGTATCCTATCTCTGTGGACGATCTTGCACATGCCACTTCGATGGTTAGTGTGTTTGATTCTTGCCCACCACTTGTTTGAGAAATTGCGTTGGGTTTCTAACTATTAAGAGAAGGGAGAATTAGGCCACCAGCTACCTTCCTAATCTGATGTGCTAAATTATCAAAAATTCTAAAACCACACGCATCTTTACATACGCAAATGTGCACAGACTCACATTCAGCAAGGGCCATTGGTGCATTTGTGTGCGGCACTAGCATTGTAACCAGACTTTTTCAAGTGCCAAGATGTTTGTTCATTAACCATTGGATGAATCATATTCCCATATTTTGCCCTTACTTTTTGAAAATAAAGAAACTTTTTTAAAAAGTTGAAGGGTAAGAGCATCTCCAATCCTTGGCCTTTTTTCTACCCAAACTCATAATTAATTGAGTAAAAATCTAGAAATCCATCTGCAAGGGCATACCCTTTTTTAGTTTTACCATTTTTCTTACCCAAATGAATGGAAACCCTTTTTCTCAGCACCTCTTTTCAGTTTCCTATTATTTACAAATGTGCCATTTTGACACAAATTTTGGAGGGAAAACTTAAAATTCAATAGATTTGGTAAAAATAAGATTTCAGCATTGGAGAAGGCAATAGGCATACCGAAATGGAGTTTTTACTCACATTTTTACATGACTGTGGACCAGGAAAAAAAGAGGTCAGGGCTGGAGATGCTGTAAATGTTGAAAAATTGGATACTTGTAGGTGCAATCATTGCATCCCTAAAATAGTTGGATTCTCAAAATTGGACAAACAAAGTGGGACGGAGGGAGTTGTCCTATGGAGGAAGTTGTGCCATTTATTGCACTTTATAAAGAATAGATTCAAAATTTTGTTTTACCAATCAACAAATCTCCATTTCTTCTTCTAGACAATTTTTCAAAGTAATCTAGAATAGAAAAAGTAGAAATATGAAAAACTTTTGAGATATCGGGAATAGTGAAAGTGGACCATTTTCAATGGGATGGAGGAAGCTGTTTTTGGCTTCTCTAATGTGAAAAAGAAAACAAAGGTAGGATTAACTTGGTTGTAGAGGAGTAAACTTTGAAGAGATTGCCACTTAGTAGTACCCTCTCATTCTGCAGGTTGGTGACTTTGCCATTGATAATCGGGCAGGCATTAGCAGAACCTTACACCGGATTAGTGCCATTAGAAATCGCAAGGGTTCCATTATTGGTTTGACTTGTCGTGTTGGTCGAGCAGTATCAGGGAGCGCCAATTTGTTGCGAGACTTGGTTAAAGATGGGGCTTCTTTGTTGCTTATTGGGCCTCCTGGAGTAGGCAAAACTACAATTATCAGGTAGTCATTTACATATGCTTACATTTACAAAGTTTTACTTTTACTTTTCCTTCTCTTTTGAAAGCCATTAAACATGTTCCAGAAAAGATTCTTTTGATCATGGTCATTTTGACCCTGTATTCTTCTGGGGACTATTTTCATCTTCCACTTCTCGCTCTGCAATTGTTCTTTTCTCTAGTTATAGTGAGTCGGAGCTATTCTCGTAGTCTACAATTTGCGTGTGTTCGTCACTATGTAGGTAAAGGTTAAAAGTTCGAACAGTTCTATAGCTTCAATCTAGTAACATAGGCTCAACATGATAGTTCTAGGCTTAGTGTAATGAAAAATGGGGTTTTTAGCATTTGAAGGCACTAAGATACCAAATGTTGTAGGGACATTGCTCGAATGCTTGCGAATGATTACATGAAACGCGTGATGATTGTTGACACATCAAATGAAATAGGAGGGGATGGTGACATACCTCATGCTGGAATAGGTAATGCTAGACGGATGCAAGTAGCTAGCTCTGATATGCAACACAAGGTATGAGCTGGAACATAAACTAAACTTAATCAGCTATTAGAAATGGGGGAAAAAGGCCCAAAAGTAAATCATTGACTTCAGAAAAATAGTTGACTTATATTTCCTTATGTCTACATGGCACGAGGACATATATAGGTCAATCCCTTGCTGAATAAAAAGTCCGTCTTATCCCTGTTTTTTTTTCCTCTGTCCATTGAGAGTGCATTTATGCACAGTTCTTCTGATTGTGAGTTTTATATCAACTAGGTACTGATTGAAGCAGTTGAAAACCATATGCCACAAGTTATCGTAATTGATGAAATTGGTACAAAACTAGAAGCAATTGCTGCGAGCACAATTGCACAGCGTGGCATTCAGTTAGTTGCCACTGCTCATGGGGTGACAATAGAGAATTTAACTATGAATCCTTCGCTGGAGATGCTTGTTGGAGGAATACAGGTGAGATAGAATTTGGTTTTGATGTGTGCTTCCTATTTGATATGCAATTTCTAAATACATACTTTGAATAAGTGTTACTTCAACTTATCAGGTGTTTACTTTAAGTAATTCTGATACAGCTATACCATTTCTATTAATTGTTTTTTGTGGTGTCTTGTGGTAGCATATTGGTACCAATGACATGCATGGATCATGTACCAAAGCTCATTCTGTGACTCTCTGGGATTTTATGACTATTTGGGTCTGTAATGTTAATTCTCTAGGAGAAGAACGGCTTACTTTGTGATGGCTTGTCACGTTAATTATCTATTTTTCAGAGTGTGACTCTAGGGGATGAAGAAGCGAGTCGGAGGGGTGTTCAGAAAACAATACTAGAGAGGAAAGGTCCCTCAACCTTTAGTAGTGGTGTAGAGATAATTTCGAAGACTGAGCTACGAGTTCATCGCAATTTAGAAACAACAGTCGATGCTATTCTTTCTGGTATCTTTTCCTCCTTGTTCAAGATAAAATCCTGGCATTTGCGTCTCCCATTTTCCATTTCTTTGTTTATTGTCCTTAACAAGTGCCCATTCCTATTTGCCTAGTTGTTTGACATTCTGTTACTGTTGTGTTGAGGAAGGTCGCTGCCCATACTATGAAGTTCGCAGGATGAACCAAGGATCAGAAGCTAAAACTGTAGAAGGAAAAGCTTTGATTCGCGATTCTTTAGGCAGGGAAAATGACAGTGTGGTTGAATATACTCTTGGGAAGAATGATGAGACACCTACCCAGCATGAAATCATTCCTGAAATGCCTCAAAGCAAGGGGGAAACTTCTTATGCTGGTGGGGCACCTATTTGTTTGTTTGTTTATGGGGTAAGCCATCATCTTCATTTGATAGTGTCTACTGTCTACATAGGTGCCCTCCACAGTGTTTTCTGTTTTGTAAGCTAGATTGAAATGAGTGTCTCAAAGTTTCTGAATTCGCTGACCTTAGTAATGGTCCTTGTGGATGGACTTAATAGGAGTATTCAAGAGGATGGTCCTTGGTGTATTTTGTTTGCAGAGGTCAAAAGATATAGTTTTAGCTAGGGAAAACAGAAAAGTAAACTATGAGCTAGACTTGTCATAAAATACACTGGAATTTGAACTGTGTAAGGAGAACTGAGAGATGGAGTGTAATTATAGCAGAGCTAAATTAAGATGAAGATTAAGATTAAGTTGAACTTTATAGGCAGCTGATACTTAAGAGTGGAGACTTTCGATATCTTGGTCATTTACTCCGAAAGGTGGACAACTTTTGGAGGATGTGAATGTTGGAATTAGGGAGGGATGGATGAAAGAGATGTGCATCGGAAATGTTGCGTGATCATGGGATAGCAATGAAGTTTTTTTGAACGGAAGTTAGCAATGAAGTTGAAAGGATACATTTGATAAGCCTGATATAAGATCTGCTATGCTGTATGCACCATGTTAGGTGGTTAGGGAGAATATATTTGCACAATTACTGTAGCTGGACGAGAATATTGACATGGATGTTGGCATTACAAGAAAATATAAAATTAGAAATAAATCTATCAGGATGAATTGAGATGCGGGACTAATGAAAGACAGTGACAAAGAAATAGTTGAAGGACTTAGGAGAACATTGATTGGGGCGACAAGGAAGGACAGTGTCACAGGCAAAGATTTCATTCAATAGGCTTATTCAAGAAGTCATGATTAATGCTGGTTTTTAGTTCTACAAGACCTATCAATTTCAACTTTCAAAACATCAATGTGATACCATATTATTTTCAGTAGCATCTAGAGAAATAATATCCAATCTTTGATGCCATTACTATGGTTTGTTTGCTCCTGTTTGACTACATTTGAGATCTTATGTCCTCCATTAAGCTTTAGGTAATCTTGTCCTTTCTCAAGCGCGGAGCCAAGTGTAGTGGTGTCAAACGACACTGCTGAAATTTGGAACCAAATATAACTGAGACAAAGGTCTGTTGAGTTGAGTAGAATGTTATCATGCAGCCTATGCAGTGAATTCCATGAGGCAAAGAGGAAGGAGGAAAGAATAATTTCTAGATTGAACATCTATGATTATAAGCTTCACTCTTCCCCTTCCCAACAAATCTATGTCCTTGTTAAATGCCTTTTTCAGTAGATGGATGCGGAAGCTCGCGAGAATGAACACGCGGGATGGAATTTTTCTTGCCTGACTAAAAAGATGAATGTCCAAACTTTTCTTTCAATAACTAGGACAGTTGTCCTTAAATATCATGTTCTTGGGCTTTGCTTATTAGGCTGCCACTAGTTCATGTAACATGCTAATTTTAACATGAATTCAAATTTTGGGGCCGTTACTTATTGATTCACATCCTGTTGGTCTTCCTTTAAGCCACATCCTGACTTGGTCGGTTAGTTCATTTTCAATGAGTTTTATGTAGCACGTATGCAATGCATATGGAACTCACGTGGCAAGCAAAAATTATAGATACCGGAAGAAAGTGTGATGCAAGGGTTCAAACAAATAAAGATGCATGATGAGGTTAAACTTACTGACAATATCAGCGAAGCAGATGCACTGCTTGCATTGCAGTCCAAGCTCAAGAAGAATCCCGGAATCCAAGATGCTGCTAGATCTCATGCCATTCCAATTTATGTCATAAAGGTTTTTGCTGAAAAATTTTGTTTGGTCTTGTGAATCCGTTTCCTTGTTAGTACTTCTTGTATCGAAATTTTTCCTTGTTCGGCTTCTTCTTTCTTTAATGTTTCTTACATTGTACAGTTTTTTTTTTTTTTTTTTTTCAGACGAGTGCATCGCCCCAATTGACGAAAGCCATAAGAGCATTAATTGCTCATCGTGCAGATGGTTTTAAGGATTTTGATTTGGAAGACCGCATAAATCCGTCTCAGAAGATTGATGCCTTGGAGGTGAAAAATGAATTCTCTCTTGCCGAAATTCTTTATACTCCAGTTGTTTATTTGCGATTGGAAGTTCCCTGCTACATCAAAATTTTGAAGTTTGAACAAGTTGGAAAGTAGAATGCAAATTTAAGTAGACGAGCAGAATCATGATAATGAATGGTGCAGATCAATTACTCCAATTTAGCCCATTGTGGCATTTCGGAGATTTTTATTATATTTAATGATGGAAAGATGGATGAGTATCTTCTTGATAATAATGAAAGAACATTACATATGTCCAATCCAAGGTGGTCCTAAGAGCATTTTATGGACACTGTTGATATCTGCTAGGAAGCGGATGACTGCAAATGACATGCATAGTAGCTCGTTACAGCAAATTTTTCTTTTAACTAAACTCTGTCATACTGGAATGAAATAGGAGACTGGATTTTGGTTTCTTGTAGCCTAAACTTTTCCATCTATCTTTGTTTGAGCTTGTTTGTTGCTTGGAACTTCTCAGTAATCTTTTTCTCCATATTACAGGAAGCTAGGGTAGCTATTGAGCGAGTGGTAATCCCAAAAGGGCAACCTGTGGAGCTACTCCCTCGGCCACCCAACATCATATTGCTTCAAAAGGACCTCGTTCGCCAATACAAGTTACACTCAAAGAAAATCGGTACAGAACCTGACGAGCGTCTTCGTATCTTTCCATTTCAAAACGCAGAGGACGAAAACGGGGACTCCAGTGAAGGAGATGAAGCTGATGGGGAGTTCGATGAATTTTCCAGTCTCGATTCCAATAGGAATGGTTCACCCTACATTGTCAATAGATTGCCTCTTCTGCCTGAGTAGGAACTGTGTAATAGTATGAAGACCACTAGTTCTATACACAACTTATATTTTCAGCTGTGTATCATAACAAGCATCTCAAATCTGTACAAAACTGTATAGGAAAGTTGCTGTTGCAAACTTTTAGCTGCTAATGGGAAAGATCCGTTCACTTGATGGTCGTCAATTTGATTTTCCATTTATCGCTGACAGTTTTTTTATATTTGCATAGTATGGTTTTTTTTAATAGGCAAAAGAAATTTATTAATCTCCAAAAAGATACAAAGATGAAAATGACAAGGACAACAAAAGGTTGCCCGAGACCCAAGCATTGGCAAGAGACCAACAAAAACTCTAACAGTCAAAACGATCCCTGACACCCAATCTGCCGCCTCCTCGGAAAGCGCATCAATGCCACCACCGGAACCCAGGAAGTTGCTGCCCAGAGCGGCACAGACACCTCACCATTGCTGGCCGCACCAAAGCCGCCTCCAGAACCTGGGGAAAACGCCCATGTTGCTGTCCCATAAACACCATGTGCCTCATCAACCACCGCCGGTGCTACCTTGATGCTGCCGCCCACAAAACCCCAAATTGCCGCCATTGCCACCAAACGTACGGAAAACATAAAAGGATATGCCGAGCTCGAGGGATGAGGGGGCCTGTTGTGCCTCGAGCCAAAGCAGAGACCTGTTGTGTTCTCTATATGGGACCCATCTTGGGTCGAAAAATGTGATCCGCGCCGTATTTGGATCATTTTTTGAGACCCAAAACGGATCCAAAACAGATCATGCGGCGCGGGTACAGATTCCATATCGTTTCTTTGATAAAAGTTAGTGTGAAAGCATGGACAGTCATATGTTAACACGTGCACTTTGACTGACAGGGTATGGAGGGCCGACCAAGAAAACAACAAAAAACAATATCCACTGACCCAAATCCACTTGATCAAAAAAAATTGGATTTGGATACAAATAGTTCTAAGCACTTTTCCTAGTGTGTTAATAGATACAAATATGATAAAGAGAGACGGGGATACGCGTTTTATAAGTACAAGTCTCTAGTTACATTCTATTACGAGCACAAATTCTTTGGGTTAACCTCTTCGCAAACGAAAGTTTGTGACAAGAGGCCCGATTGACGATGCAATTAAGCAAGCCAAAATTGAGATTAATGGCTTCTAAATTATTTTAAGAAAAAGTAAAACAATGTAGGTGTTTTTTTTTTTTTTTGGGCTCTTGGTACTTCTAACGAATGTTGTGCTTTTCTTCTGCTGGCGGCAAACCCTTTTTCTTAAAAGCATTACTCATCTGATCTTCTGCATAACCGACCCAATTTGATAAAGTCAAAAGCATTTTATTAATTGAGCATTGCATTTGGTCAATTTCTAAATAATTCTGTGGGTGGGTTATCCAAATTACAAAAGTCAGTCACTTTTTTTTATAGTTTTATGATCATTATGCGTCTATTCGAGATTGGCACAATAACTCTTTTATCTCCAACACCATGTTATATAGTAGAACAATGTAAGACAAAAGAAAAGAGCGATAAAAGTTGAACCTACGACTACATGAACTTCGGACAACCATGTATTTCTTATCTTTTTCTTTTCTATTATTTGGTCATATTTTATATATCAGCGGGATTGGAGGAATTAGTAAATTTAGTATGTTAGTTTACAGGGGATCTAGAGGCTATTTATAGCCCTGAACCCCGCCCACGCCCCTCGCGGGGTTCGAACTCCTGCCTCCACTGAGGGAGGGGTGAACTTACCATTTGAGCTAGAACGGCAGTTCGACAGCCATGTATCTACTTGAGCTAACTTGCAAATTCTAATTTGTTCCCCGCATGTCAAAGTCCATTGCATGACTCTCTGAGAAAGATGAAGATATACCAATATTTATTGGGTCACTGGCCAAAGTCATCATCGTCTATCCAGCGCGTTTCACAATTAATAGAGGGAAAAAAAAAAAAAAACTCTCGGTGACATTGTAGTGCAACTATATATAAGTCGCGATTAAGAAAAAGGGACATGGAAAATATGGAAGTAAGATTGTAGAGAATATGCAACTTCAATCTTCACATTTCATTCCGTCCAAATAATTCAAGCGTTACAAAAATACACTATTCCACATGGGTTCGGGTTTCCTTGTGAAGCCAAAACTACTAGAACCATGACAAGAAAATAAGCAAAATTTGCAATATGATCTTCCAAGATTTGCATCAAGGAAATGATGCATCCTCTTTTCTTTCTTTCTTTCATTCTTCTTTTTTTTTTTTTTAATTTCGGATCAGAATGATGCATCATTTTTTGTGTCGCTATGAAAAAGAGAAAAAACTACGTTCAGTGTCATAAATTCAAAACATCAACAGCTGCAATGATTAGATAATGATGTTATATGAAAAAACTGCAATATTTGTCTAAATAACCTGAGGCAGAGCAAGAATAAGGGGGGATAGTTGGGAAAGACGAATGTACAAAATGACGGAGGGGAGAAATATGTGGACAAATACCTAATTTCAAAAGGTATTTGGAGCAATTTTACCTTCTTTTTTTGAGATCAAAGATTGGCCAATAGGTTAAAAATCGAAGAACTACTTGAGAAATTTGGGGTCGGTCTAGGCCTGAGAGTTACTTGTCTGCTATCGTCTCCTTTGGAAGCTAATTCATACAAAGATTGGTTTCCTAAGCTTAGTTGATATGCGCGCGTAAATCATCTTGAACACACTCCATTTGATTTAACATTTTAAGAGTTACTTTCAACTCTCAGCACAGTTTTCAATAAATTTTTCTCTTTATCTCTCTCTACTCATTACCACTCTAACTCTCAAAAATAACTTTCTAAAATGTAAACCAAACAAAGTTTACAAACCGAGCAGCTCGCGAACTCGGCTTGGTTCGTTAAGGCTCGGCTCGTTTAGTAAACGAGCCAAGCTCGAGCTCGAGTTTTCTGCTCATTTAGTAAACTTTCACTCGGCTCATTAAGGCTCGAGCCGAGCTCAAGTTCGAGTTTTTGGCTTGTTTAGTAAACGAGCTGAGCTCGAGCTCGCCGAAGCTCGGTTCGGCTCAGCTTATTTACACCCCTAATGCCAAGGGACGAAGAAAATTTATTTTCTCGCCAAGGCATTCTTGAAATTGCCAGGCCCCTCTTGTACACACAACTCGATTAGTTCTTGGATACCAAATCACAGCCTCTACCGGTGAAATTCCTGTTAATTAAGTGGTAAATTTTCATATGAATTGACTACATAGGAATTCATAACACCTGAGAGGTTTCGATCCGACTAACCGACTAAATTATGAAAAGGTGATTATGATACTACCTCCCTCGGATTACATTTTGAGGGATAAACAGAATTTTTTGTGTAGGACTTTCGTCTAGATAATCTATTATAATTTACAAAAAGCGATAAGGGATACTGCCAAGCGGCATCCTTGTAAAGCAGACGATTTGGCTGTACATTTCGACACAAACAGCTCGGATTGAATCTAACACAAATTTGAGCCGTCAATTACTCAATAAAGATGCAAGCCGTCGATTGTCAAAATGAACGGTCGAATCAACCTCTCTACACCCGCTTCGCCGGACTGCTTGACAGCATCCCCTTCCGACAAAAAGGCGGCGGAAAACCGGCCACGCATCATGAAAAGTGCATAGCCTTTGTGATCCACGTCGGCAATCGAATATTTCTATTATTAATTATTAATGCAACCGATTTGCATAAAATTAGTATTCAACTTTCGGTTAAAATATTCTTCTAACTTCTTCGCTTTACCATATCCTAACAATTATTTAAGTTGTGGATAATTGTTACTAATTAACACTTTATGCGAGATTCGGGGTTAGGTCTAGAGTAGCTAGCCTCACGGGTGGAATCTTCGGCCGATTTTACGTCTCTCTTTACATGTTATATAATCCAGCTGCACATAAAAGAGATTGTTAAACGTGTACCATAATATTATTTCAACCCTTGAATTCTTTTTGTCGAAAGAGTGCAGAAAATAGAATTTGATGACACTGTATTAATTGGTTTTGATGGAGACGCGGAGCACCGAACCCATTTAGAATGGGTGGAAAGCATACCTAGAATACAAAGTATGGAAATGACTAGATTTATTCAGGCACGATCGACATCATATTAATTCTGAATTTAGATAAAATTTCTAGGTATATATGTATTCCAATTAAGAACAACCACAAAATCGTACCACATGTTCAACCATTTTTGTGCAACAAGAAAAATAAGAAAATCTTGCCATATACTATGTTTTAACCATTTTTGTGAAACAAGAAAGAAAAAATGCAGAGGAAAAATGAATTTTGAATTATAAGTGTGTAAAAAGTTGACTCTGAATCACAAGTGATTTTTCAGTGCCAAGCGGGTATATTCTACGTGGTACCTGCTCGGCGCATCTGAGCTGTTCGATAGATTTTCGAATGGTCCGGATTGAAACCCCCTCTCTCTCCTCTCATCCAAACATTTTCTCTCTTATTTTTCTCTCTCCAAATCTGAGCCGTTCAAACACGCAATAAACGGTTCGAATGAGCAAGCAGGCACCACGTGGTGACCGCTCGGCACTGAATTTTTTTTTCCATTAACACACGAACCCCACTAGCTAGATAGATCACTAAAGTGGGAATCCTTTTTTTTTTGGATCATGGAAAAAGCCAAGTGGGAATCCTTCGAGTTGAAGGCTTTTGATTTGACCACCCCGGCCTCTTCCATATTACATTTTAAATAATAATAACAATTAGGGTTTTTGACAATGGAGCCCTATATAAACCCAATCCCCCTCCACACTTCAAGTCACAGTTGCATTTTTAGGAATTATAGACAGAAATGGCTAGCTTGAGAACTTCGCTCTGCCTTGTCCTGCTCTTTCTTTCAATTTTTCACTCCGAAACCCGATCTCCTGACCCATTTTCGAGATCACCAAACAAGGTTAATCCGTTTGAGCTTCACCGTGGAGGGCCCGAGCCCGGACCAGTCCCTTTGGGAAGAAAGAGAATTAAACGGGGATTGATCGAAAGCGCGGAAGAAATGTTCAAGTCGAGAAGGCCAGAAGATGTTAGCGAGGGTCAGTACGGGGTGACCCGGCTCAGCCCCGGAGGACCCGACCCAAAGCATCACTAGAAAATAGGAGTAACATACTGGTTCTTAATAAAAGGATTTTGGGTACGATAAAAGTTGTAATGTCGTCTTTGAATTATACACAAACTGGTTCTTTACAGGATAAATAAATATTGTATGTGATTATCTCTATCACATATTGTTAGTTACCCTCAAAAATCTTAGTCATGTGAGCATGAAAAAGCAAATAAATGTTTGTCCTTCGTGAGCTTGCATGTTCGAATCTCACGGAGGTCAAGCATTCCAAATTTTGGGGCCACCAGAGGGTTTTTCTGAAGATTCACTCCAGGGCTCTAAAATTAGTCTAGGTGCGTGGAAGCTGACCCAGGTATACGGTTATAAATAAATAAACAACCCACATAATTTTGGTAATTTAGTTAGTGGTGCTTCGTGAAGGCACGTAAATGGAGAATAAGATAGGATGTTTGTTTTGTTCTTGGCCCCCCATTTATTATCAGTTTATAGATGGTGGAGAGTTCCTTAAGTGGGACTGATGCATAAAGTTTATCTTAAATACGCTAGTGCTTACATCCACAAGGACCACATCACAAGGAATTAATTTCTATTTCCATCGAAAACTTAATCGGTGCTCTCGGATACCACCACATAGTGCCTCAGGCTTCATACATCTACACGATACATTGATATCAGATCTAAAGCGAAGTGTATAGATCTCACATCAATATGTGATGAAGCAAAAATATTGGGGCTTGAAGAAGAAGTGTTCATTACCATTGATATTATTCAGTGCTTCTAGGGCACCGCCACGTGGTGCCACAAGCTCCTTTTTCATCACGTGTAACACTCCGACTTTTATAAACAAATAAGATGCTAGAAAGAATTAGAAGAAAATAATAATAGTAATAAAGAGCTAACATTTAGCAAGTCACTTACCATTAGGATTTAGAGAGTATACTAAGTCATGACTCAAGCTTTATAAATTAGAGTACTTTTAGTGTATCTATCAATTTTTATTTTACAGATATCGCCTCAACTCTATTAATAGCATCACGACACAGAAGTGAGGCAAGAGTCCCAAGCAAGGCGGAGAGCCGTAAGGTTCAATGGATAATCTGGAAAGAATCGGATTAGATAGTACTCCTAGATTTTGTGAGAAAATATTGGATTTTATTAGATATTATATAGATTTTGCTAGATATTATTAGATAATATAAGATTATGTTTAGATATTATAAGATTATATAATATTATGATCTAGATTTGATTTGATTTTCTAGATATGATCTAGATTCTTCTTCTATTAGTATAAATAGGCTCCTCCCCTCCCTCCACACACCACAAACATGGCACACACGGCACACACCACCAAGTAAATAGAGAAAAGAAAGAGATCGAGAATAGAAGGGGTGAAAGAGAAAACGGGAAAAACTTGAAAGTTTATAAATAGTTAGTGATATTTTGAACAGTGGATATTGGTGAGCTAGTTGTGTATTTAGTCTAAATGTGAAAAAAAATATTTTAAGGCATTGATTCATGGACAAAATGACCGGTTATATTTGAGGTAATCCGGAGAGTATACGATATATATGCTTCCCACTTTTGGAATCATTTCTTCACTCTGATTTTTGTACTCCTTTTGATTATCTTGTGATATTTGTTCAATCTTGTGAATATCTTTGAAAAGTGGAATAATTGGTATCAAATATAATGTTGTTGGCTACTATAGAATTGTTTAGTACAGAGATCGAGTGAACTCATGCACCAATAGCCTATCCAATATCTAGGATAAGTCAAGGATGACTCGGTGAGGAAGGTATTGGGGGTGGGTCGATCACATGGTATGAGGTCCCTTGTGATTATTGTTTCGACTTGGTGGTCAATTATCACTTATTGATTCCACTTGAACATGAGCTTTGTTATTCTGTTGTATCTCATACTTCCCGGATAATTTCTTTTTCAGGTGTGGAGCCAGATTAGTAAAAGTTGAATCAGAGCACATAAGGATTAACTTAATTAGAAAGGTCTTGAAAGAGTTGATAATTTTGGAGTATCTAGAAGATTATTTAACTAGCGACTTAAATTTATTTTAGTGATGTAATTTATTTATGGAGAGAATAGAGGCCGAAAAATGTTTGAAATACAATATATTTTAGAGTTTATTTTCAGAAAATAGCGGGGCATTACATCACGCATTGAGGTGGAGCCTAGAAACTTATCTCGGGTCCCAGACTACGTGTGTGACGAAAAAGGAGTCACTCGGTGCCCTCAAATCAACCAATTAATTAAGAGAGCGAAATGCGTGCATGGAGGGGTTGTGAGGTGATCAAGATTTGAGCACTGCCCTCTAAAAGCATTCACATTGTAATAAGCAAATAATTGTGGATAAGTAAACTAAACAATAATGCTCAAAAAATAGCCCACATAATAAGCAAAGTTACAAGTCTTTTAGCAAATAACCAAATTTCACTCATTCTATAATCAAACTTAACAACTTTTACCAATAATCAAAACTCAATAACCAAACTCAAAACTCAATAATTCAAAACACCACACATTGGAATCGTCTCGTCGAGACGAATAATTTGGTGTGGTCGGGTGCATGATTCAAACTCGTTTGCAATTGGACATATGTGCATTGTGTATTATGAGGGTTTGTTTTGTTTGGGATGCAAAATAACCAATGTAGAGGTAGAAGTTGTTAAGTTTGATTATGAACTAAATGGATAATCAAATGCTGACATGGCACATTTTGATTATTGGTTTTGATTATTCCCATTGCGGATGCTCTAATATCTATTGAGAAAGAAAGGCAACCTTAATTTGAAAATGTCCCGTCATCTTACCTAATCAAACAAGAGAGAAAAGACTCACATTTCCTTTCTCCTTCTTCCCTAGTCCTTACGTTCCCCTCATAACTAGCCCTACTAAAATAACGAGCGCATACATGAATATTATGTTCCGTACATATCTTTCGATGCCTCAATCTTATGGATACATAATACTATCGGTAAGCAAGGGCGCTCTATTGGTGTAAAGGGGTTCAAGCGAACTCTCACGAGTCTAAAACATTCTAAAGTCATCCTTGATTTTGATATGTGAGTAATTGTAAGAAATGTTAGGGTTAAGGCCAGGGACTTAGGCTCCGTTCCAGAAACCTTCTTAAAAAATAAGTACTTATTTTGCCACTTCTCAAAGAAAAATAAGAAGATTTGTTCCACAAAATCCAAATAAGCAGCTTATTTCACATTTTCAAACTCAAAAATAAAGTAAATGAGAAATAATTTTTCAATTTTTTTCACCGTATTAAAAATCTCAATGAGATCTATCAAATAAGATCCATATTGATAGAAAAATTATTTGCGTAAGCACATGATTTTTGAGCTTAATATTGTCTTCTCAAAAAATAAGTAATTGTTCAAAGGGTTGTGGAACAACCCTTCTTATTAGACAAAAAATAAGAACTTAAACCCGTTCTGGAACGGAGCCTTAGGAATTTGCCTATTTCTATGGTCTCAGATTCAAAACCTCATAGGTGGTACCAACCCGTTAATTTGGGATCAGTTCACGTAGGGCTTTAATGGGGACTCACGCTAGAAGACGACGGGGTCTGTCCCCCATAATTAATCGGGCTGCGCGCGTAAACTGGCCCGAACACTTGAGTAACTGAGTTATCAAAAAAGTGCAGGATACGTTAGGCTAGAAAATTACTTCTCCATGATCTTCCCGGCCATGGGAACGCATATTAGCAAATATGAATCCATATCTGAAACCACTAATTAACTGATTACATCATGCATGTATATCTCATGTACACATTTGGAGGCATGCAAAAGGACAACTAATTCTTCAAAGTCCTTTGTCGGCAAATCTGATTTTTTAGCATTCCGGACGTTGAAAAAGTTATAAGTAATTAAGACAAATAGAATACGTATATTATGGGACCGGTTCCGGGACACAAATTTAAACACAGGTTTTGACACAAAACTAATCGGAATTTCACGCTAATGACCGAAACCGTTCAATTCGTTTAAAATAGGTTTTTAAGAGTTTTCATAAAAAAAATTAACTCATTCCGATATCGGTAAGAGTTTGATTAGTTCATTCAATTTTATCATGTAAAATTGACAGGAATAAACTAAATGAACTGATTAAGCGCGTACCGATATCCAAATGAGTTGATTTTTTTATGAGAACCCTTAAAAATACGTTTTAAACATATTGAACGGCTCCGAATCATCCCCACGTACATTCCTTTTCCTTATAAACTCTTTTTCCTTTTATAAACTAGTGTAATTTCTCCCAATATTTGACAAAGAGACAAAAAGGAAAAAGCATAAATAGATATGACATGATGCCATCTAGCTAGTAGTAATATTTTGCGGCCAATCTTCTTCTCTTTCTATTTCCACGAAAAAGAACAAAAAAATGATGACTAGTTGATGACTAGATCGATCATAGAAGTGGAGGCTCGGTTGACAGTACGTACGTTGCTAGCTAGGGAAGACTTTTAAACCACCAACTATATCTATTGCACATGTAGTATAAAGCACGTCACGCGGATGAGTTTAGATCAACTTATATATTATGGATATATATTGTTAAGGTATAATGGAGATGACTCAAGAAAGCATGCATGCAGATAATCCTATCATGAGAGAGAGAGAGAGAGAGAGAGAGAGAGAGAGAGAGAGAGAGGGGATGTCCTCTCATCCTATCATGAGCGAGAGAGAGAGAGAGAGGGGATGTGCTCTCATCTCATGCCTTGGTCTATCTGCTTAGACGAGTTTCCAACATGTTTAATTTTAAATTGCATTAACAAGTACTACGAAGGCTGCGTCTTATGAATTTAACTTAAATCTGAAAATTTTGTCTTTATTTAAATTTTTTTCGCATTTGTTTGTTAAAAAGTGGTTATTTCTTAAAATACTTGGGTAAAAGTAAAAAAAATTTACTTTTCTGATTCTTCTAGTCAAAATGAATTAATAGCCCACAAAAGTTTCGTGCAAAACTTACAAATGCAAAAAAAATTCAAACAATGATAAAATTATCAGATTTAAGTTAAGTTCATAACAACAGTGATTATTTCTTAAAATACTTTAGTAAAAGTTAAAAAAAAAATTTACTTTGTCTGATTCCTCTCTTTGAGATAATCAATAACCCACAAAAATTTGGCACAAAACTTATAAATACGAAAAAAAAGTTAAGTTCATAAGAACGCAGCCGAAATAGGATATGCAAATTGTGGGTGGTTCAAATCTTGAGTACGTACTGTACCATGAAGTTGTTTCAATTTGGACTTCCGCTAGAGCCCATATCGATCCGTTCATCTTTTTGGTCCGTTGAGAAAATATAGAGGGTCACAAGATTTACCTTGCAACACAACAAGAATTCATTCGCGCAGCAACACTTGTTCGATCAATCTTACTTCCTCTGTCCCATTTTTATTGTTCATTTTCATTTTTCGTGCCATTCTTTCAACACTTATATCTCTCAATCTACAAAGTTTTTCATAATTTTAAAACTTTTTATTTTTTTGTATGGACGACAACCCTAGCTTACAAGTTTACGACTTCGATAATCGAGATAGAACCAGTGGTGAGTCCATTATTGTGATCTAGAACGGTGCAGTCTAAGATTTGAACTGCACATAATTCAGATCCTTTAAAATACAATGCTGTCTCCTCACCAATCCTACCACTTGCTCCCTCTAATATATCCATACGTATTGTCCTTTGTCATGTCATGAGTTACTTGCTTCACTTTGCTGGAATGGGAAACGTTGTAGCGCACAGTGGCAGAGCTATGTTGGCCCCTCCCGTCCCCGAGCGTTCGACTTTTAAATTTTTTATTTTGTATATAGCTATTTTTGAATATTATTGATAATTATTCATGTATAGCTACTTATAATCTTAATAATTTTGGTTTGATTTGATAAAAAATCGGTTATTTTACATTCTCATTTCTCAATTTCTTTCATAAATAAAAAATAAGCACGTGATAGTTGATGTAGCCTAAAGAATCATTTCAATATACAAATATAATGAATTGGAAAGTAAAAATCTTATGATATAACAAGTATACGTTCCGATAAAAAATATATACACTCCATGTAGTGTGGCATTGTAGCTGTCCAAAAGTGTTTTTAATGGTTCAGATTTAAAACAAATTCTTTCCTTTGAAGAGTTTGTTTTAAATCTGACCCGTTCGTTAATGAGAACGATGGCTGTGTGCTGCCACTACAACAACCCCGGATCACTTTGCTAGCCTTAATTTGTAGTTGAGCCACTCTGCTTCCTTCTAATTACTAGTACCTACTATGGCCTGTTCACAAAGTACACCTATTTTGTTACCATATTGTTGTTGCATAATGATCGTTCTACCAATAGTTGTACAACTTTAGGTGCTCGAATTTCTGATCTTAAAATCCCAACCACGAAGAGCAATGGTGCTGAATGCAGGAGAAGACTGCCGCGCGCCTTGTGGGCCGGATCGATCGTCAACATCATCTCATCACATCACCAGCATTGTCTTAGATCTAGCTAGTACCGGTCCGAAGTTTTGATTTTTGGTGACGGAATTGGTTCAATCATTAGGCTACTGAGCTCGTCTCAATCCACAACAAAGAAAATCTTTTCTATTCAAAGGCTCAATAGAACAGAAAAATTATTCAATTCCCCAAGCGTGAAGACATACAGTGCCCCTTGTCTTGGTAGAGACGACAAGGCTTGGGTTACCACAAGTCCTTACTCCTATAGTACTGAATATCCATCGGATCTTCGGTTTTAGGTCCCCGACGGAACAAAGCTCAAGAGATTGAGAAATTTTTTGCATGACGCCCTACTAAATTGAAAATTAACTTTTGTATTTTATGGTGAGCCGTAGACGGCAGGTTGAGCGACCTAATGGTTAAGCCTCCGCATGTTCTGAGTTTAGTATTGGTTTTGTGTATAACTCCTGTTTTTGTGGCTAATTGAACTTGGGTTAGGAATTTTAGTCAAACTCTTGCTCGATCATTTTCATTGTTGTGATCAGTAGAGACAAATCTTATGACCTCGCATGGCGTGAGCCGCAATATGCGGGGAGACCCGCATGCACGTACGGTGTTAGGGGGATCTGGTCAAAAGATGCCGGTGCCTACCAAGGTGTGTGGGGCCATACACACCTTGTGAGTGTGTTGTGCGCTTGTGTGTGCAAGTGTTCGTGTTCTACTAAATTTTTTTTTTTATCATCGTGAGTGTTCCCAACGATCATAATTTTATTCTGTAGCCTTGTTTTTGCTACACCTGAATGGAATTAGACACTGGATCCATCAACCAACGGTGGCAATCCAGAACAGGCAAAAATCCACTACTATTTCTTTTTATTTCTGGCAATCCACCAATTTCATGTTTATATTCTGAATTCTGATCTAATGTGGTGGACCGTGGGAATGGCGCGATTAGGAAGTAATAAAGGCAAAATTTCCAAAGTAGCAATGCTCTTTTTTGGGGATTTGCATCCTCTCTATTCATTGTCGTGTTTAATTATGTTGATCCGACACCTTATTCAATTCGTAAATGGATATATTCTTACCAACCAATGTGCTCAACCTTCTCAACATTATCAAACACGACAATGTGCTCAACTTGGTTATGTGGCACCATCCCACTAGCAATTACTAATTACTTGCGATTCTAAAGTTACCTATGGAACACTGCCACGTTAGCATGTTGCGTAAATATTGTTTGTGTTATCAAGTTATGGGACTTCCTCTTTTCGGGTGTTCTCTCTCTCTCTCTCTCTTAGGTTTGACGGTTAGGTGTATTCGGACAAGCTTACGATCACCTCGGCTAATTTCCTCTCCTATCCGGTCAAAGGCTGGTCATTCACGCTGGAACTAGAAAATTTACAAAAAGTTACTCTCTTGTAGCCTGACCCTAAGAATCGAATCCTAATCAATTATATATGGAGCAATCCCACAAGACAACTGAACTAACTCTCGGAGCTTCTTTCGGGTGCTATCACTTACCTCGAAATCTATACCTTGGGCTCAGGCCCAGCCCACACATCTTGGGCCGAACTAAACTGGTCCATTATCACCAACAAATCCTCACACGGAAAGTGGGCCCCGCGAGGCGTGACAACCAACCGCCTTTAAATCATTGGTCCCCAAGGCGCGTGCGTTTAGAATTCACCCCGTCTCGTGATTCTGCACTGCACACAACTAGAGAGAGAAAAAAGAGGAGAGAGAGAGAGAGAGAGAGAAATCAAGAGGAGAGTTCGGATCGAACGCCTACTGTACACCTTCATCTCCTAGGGTTTTCTCTTCGACCAAATCACGAACCCTAATTCTTCTCCATTTTCGGCTCACGCCCGTCGTCTTCAAATCGACCCAAGTAGGTACAAATTTCTCGTCTTTCTGAGTTTTCCCCTTTATATCCTAAAACCCTAGTTCCGTGTACCTTTCCTTTTTTCTTCATTTCTACAGTTTGGGTGCTTGTAAACGCTTACTTCGTTGATTTATAGTTGCTTTTTCCTTCTGAAAGATTCGATTTTTATGGTCGGGGATTAAATCTAGGGTTTTGAACGGGATTGATGTATTAGGGTTTTGGGGAGTCGTGTTTTTTTTTTTTCTTTGTCAACCCTTTGGGTTAGGGATTTTGTTAAAGAAAGGTTTTTTCGTTGATTCCATGTGGATTTTGGGTTTTAAGAGATTCGATTCGCATGGTCAGGGAAGAATCTAGGGTTTTGGGCGAGATTGATAAGTTGGGTTTTTTAGGGGCGTCGTTTCATGTATGGCGTCAGAGACATTAGTCGCAGCGGATGAGCCGAGAGAGACCCGTGTATGGGGTGAGAATTACAAGGTTTATACGAGAAAAAAGTTTCACAAGAAACCCGTCAAGAATATCAACAGCGACAATAGTCTTGGCCCCGATAGCAATGATACCAACAACAGCAAGACCACAACCGCCACCACTTTTACCGCTGCCAATTCTGACAAAGAGAACAAGAAGAAGAAGAATGTCGACAAGAGCAATGTTGACCCCATTCCTGAGCAGTCTTTGCAGACTCCGCCTACCGAAGAGCAAACTCTGTCTCGAGTAGATTTGGTTTCTATTGATTCTTCGAATGAGAATCGGGATCCCCAAATTGCTGCTGAGCCTAACAGCGGTGAACCGCCCAGTGGAGATGAGGTTATTAAGCCGATTATTAGGCAAGTGGACGATCGAGTTAGGATTAATTTGGCAGGTGCGAGGTCAAAGAGCGAGATTAGGCAGCTTAAGAGGAAGCTAGTGGATGAGCTTGATCAGGTGAGGAGTTCAGTTAAGAAGCTTGAAGCCAAGGAGGTTATTCAGCTTGCTCGCTACTCTATTGGTGGCGGTGACGGTGGTTATAATCAGACTCAGTATTTGCCAAGTGATGGGAGGGCTCTAGCGAGAGCTAATTCAGAGGTGGTCTATTCGGCAAATAATGGGAGGGCTCTAGGGAGAGCTAATTCAGAGGTGGTCTATTCGGCAAATATTGGGAGGGCTTTATTGAGAGTGAATTCAGAGATGGGCTATTCAGAAAATGATAGGAGGGCTTTAGTGAGAGTGAATTCAGAGGTGGGATCGATAGGTCATCGTGATTCGAGGCCTTTCCAACAGCTAAGTGTGTCGGTGATGGAGAACAATAATGGATTTGGTGAATTTGTTGAGAAAGAAAAGAGAACTCCAAAGGCTAATCCATATTACCGAAGCGCTGAGTTCCTTCTGGGAAAGGATAGGTTACCGGCTGCAGATAGCAACAAGAAGTCAAAAAGTAATGGCGGGAGGAAACACGGCGGGAGAATGGGACATGGGTTTGGTATAAACAAGTATATTAGTCACGCGTTCAGGAGCTGTAACAATTTGCTCGCTAGGTTAATGAAGCACAAACATGGTTGGGTGTTTAATGAGCCAGTCAATGCCAGCGCACTTGGGATCCATGACTATCATGATATAATTAAGCACCCAATGGATTTGGGTACAGTTAAAACTAAATTAGGAAAGAATTGGTACAAGTCTCCAAGGGAGTTTGCAGAGGATGTGAGACTTACGTTCCGTAATGCCATGACCTATAATCCGAAGGGACAGGATGTCCATGTTATGGCCGAGGAGTTGTTAAACATTTTCGAAGACAAGTGGGCAGCTATTGAGGCTGAGTATAGTCTTGATTGGAGGTTTGAACTGGTTCATGATCTGAGTTTGCTTAGTCCTACTTCAAGAAAGGCTCACCACCCTCCTCCTGTTCCCCCACATCCACTTGCTTTTGATACGAGGACTTTGGACAGGGCAGAATCAATGACGATGACTGTTGATTCCAAACGGAAACCCAAGGCTTCAGCGGGCAGGATTCCGGTTCCGAAAAAGCCTAAAGCAAATGATCCTCATAAAAGGGATATGACTTATGAGGAGAAGCAGCGGCTTAGCACACACCTTCAGGGTTTACCCTCAGAGAAACTGGACAGCATTGTCCAGATCATTAAGAAGAGGAGTTCGGCACTGTCTCAACGTGATGATGAAATTGAAGTGGATATTGACAATGTTGATGCGGAGACACTTTGGGAACTTGATAGGTTTGTGACCAATTACAAGAAGTGTTTGAGCAAGAACAAAAGGAAGGCTGAACTTGCTCTTCAACGAAGAGCAGAAGCTACACCTGCTGTCCCACCAACGGTAATGTCTTCTATTGTAATTTTGTGGAGTAACTTTTTACTCCATATTAGTTAAAGTGCAGTTGACTAATTAGAGATTCATCTTGATTGATTGCAGAATCCAGCTCCAGGCAGCGTGGATGCACAGAAAGAATCTAAAATAGGTGAGGGCAGGAAACAGGAGGATTACTTCATGCTGGTCTTAAATTTTTTTCTATTTGTTTTGTGCTAATGTCTTTTTTATTCCTCTGGAATTTTAGCAGATGAAAAGAATGCTGCTACTTCTCCTGCTCAAGGAGAACGGCCAGGGGATGTTGGTAGTGGGTCAAGTAGTTCAAGCAGTTCTAGTAGCGACTCCGATTCTTCTTCAAGTGGTAAAGACTATTTTGTTGTTGGAATAAGCTTATTTTGTTGTATGTTGTAGTTAAGACTGTTTTGCTTCAGTGTTCATGTAAATCTGCCATTGGAGGGTTTATTGGTTGATTGTACAGTCGTGTATTGATTGAAGCTGATATTGTACTTGCAGATTCTGATAGTGATAGTTCATCTGCAAATGGATCAGATGCAGGGCATTCGTCTAGGACTTGATTGGATCAGTTAAGGTAGATATTACTGATGTGGATTCTGTCTTATTTTCTCGAATGGTTTTGCTGATATTGCCATTTGAACGCCTGTTTTTTGGTTTATTAATTATGATTAACGGTTTGTGTGTCATTCTCATGG
Organism: Rhododendron kiyosumense; assembly: GCA_019656275.1. Lineage (NCBI taxonomy): Eukaryota > Viridiplantae > Streptophyta > Magnoliopsida > Ericales > Ericaceae > Rhododendron > Rhododendron kiyosumense. The sequence continues at coordinate 449,518 of BPLS01000203.1, read as the reverse complement.
AAGATAATTTGCTACCAAATAGCACAGGGATCATTGGCCTGTGAGAAACTTTGGAAAACAACTTTGAGCTAGAATAATTGGCTTGATGAACTGCCAAGCACTAGTACATTACCATGGCCAATTGGCCGTAAAGCCAAAGTGGAGTCTTTCTATTGGTGGGCATTTTTGTCTTTCTTTGTCAAAATTAACAGGATTTCTTGGTCACAAAGTTGCAGTTTCTTGACTTCGTGCAGAAATTTGGGTTTTCTTCTCATAAACATGTTTCATTATTTTCCTTTAATCTTTGTAACAATTTGAAAGAATATAAAATCAGTTTTTTCGTGCATGGAAATGTCTTAGGGAGATTCACTCTACCGCAAGTTCATTAATCATTAGTAGTTTGGTAAGGCAGAGAGACAATATGTGGATTGATAAATTATAAATACCCCAGCCTGTACCACAAATTCTTAATATTGACTCCATTTTGGTGTTCTAAGCATAAATTAGCTACTCTTTTGATTCTACTAGCCCTCGTTAACACCTTCACCTGATATTAATAAATCATTTGCACTTGTGTTTCCAGTTCACTGGTCACAAGCTGGTTAACACCGATTTTATTATTGTTGTGCCCATTTTTTGGTGCCTTGATATCAATAAAGCCAGAAAATCGAAGTTCACTCTATAACCTCTCTGGTAGTACATAAGACAGCTTAGTAGTGTTGTCAGCAATGATCCCTGTGCTGTTTTAGTGATAAGGTTTATCTTGTAATCTGGAAGCTTCTACAACTGGTATAAAGCAGAAAACCCTTGCGCGCATAGTTGCCTAAAACTATAGTTGGATATGAACCATTGGCAAAATTGATGGCATTTAAGTGTTCTATGTGGGGGTATATCGCTTCCTGTGTTGAAGTTGACTTGTTTTGTTGTTATATTTACTCTGATTTGTGAATTTCCCATTCTGCCAGACATGTTATTGATGTTTATTTTGGTTAATTTGGCAGGATATCTTGGGCGGATGTTGATATTCGTTGGCGCCCATCTTCCAGATTTTGAGAGCGCTTTTTCTGCTTACTCAGATTACGGTGTGTTGGAGAATCCTTCAAGCCGCCTTACCAGCTGGCTGCAGAAACGTGCCATCCGTTGGAAGTCTTAGAACCCTTAGGCCGTGTTTGGCTTCTGTTTCTGTATCAGTTTTCCAGAACACTGTTCAGATCAAAATAGGATATGATGGCGGTGGGAAACATTTTGTGTAGCCTGTGTAAATTTCCAAGATCTGCTAGGAATTTCAGTTGAAATATTCGCTCTAGATTCTCATTGCATTAACTTAAAATGGACCAGAAATAGAACAGTTTGGCTCATTGGAGGTGGTGATGCGTTGTCCATAATGTATCAGGATCTATTTTGATTGTATTGCATGCTTGTCTAATACATTTGCAACTATGAATTTTAGTGCGTAATTGTATTTCTATGTGTACGTGTAGTTTGACCAAATAAAACAATAAAAACAATTTGATTTCCAATAATGGGATTTCTGCAATGAAACTTGTAAATGGAAGAATAGCTTGTAATGTTGTTTTTCCATTGCATCTCAATGGATATTATTGGGAAAACAATGTCTAAATTCAGCCTACTCTCCTCGCAAGTTGGAACAGAAATTCCTCTGGTGGCAACAAAATCTCTGATGGATACAACACTAAGGTGAACAAAAAGTGCAAAATTTGTTTGGTTTGCAGCCAAAAAGTGCAAAATTTGTTTGGTTTGCAGCACGGGGATGTACATCCCAAATGCAATTCAGCATTAACTCTTGTTGGCAAATGCAATCCCCTTCTCAATCGAGGATTTGAGCTCCGGTATGAGGCTTTCCAATCCTTGTTTTTCAAGGTCTGAAAGTGGGCCCAAGCCTAGAACTTCCTCGACGCCATTCTTCCCAAGCCTCACCTGCAGGCATGGATGTAGCAAGCCACTTTAGAACACAATCAAGGCAACAGAAGTATATTCTTATTACATGACGGAAAAAGAAAACAAAGTCAAATACAAAACCTAGATACAAAATGCATCACATACTGAAAATAATGACACCATGAACAAGCTCTTTCAAGGAAAGAATGGGTGAAACCCCATTTAAAAATGATGAACACTCAAGATACACCGATACACTCAACACAAGATACACTGATACGCTCAACACTCTCCACACAAGGAGCACAAACAGAGAGCGAATTTCCTACTGCCTCAAGCCCCCATAATGCATCCCTATGCAATGAGGCTTGCCAAGGTCAGTAAGTCAGGTTCGAGGGAGCACTTTAATCCAGGTTCACATTCACAGTGAAGACTCGTGTATTAATATGACAAACTCGATAAAGGCCATTCACTCACGGGATCATTTGGGTAAAGTGACTCCTAACATAAGGCCATGGGTTCATTAACGACGATTTGACAATTATCACATCGCCAAGTGCCTTGGTTAAAATCTTAACTACAACTACAAAAACACAACCGCATTTGGCAACATATATCTGTTCAACTTGCAACATCCTCCGCCAGCCCCTCTCTTTGTCCAGAATGGGTGACCTATAAACTAAACCCATTCATCCTATCACCAACTTTCTTAACACCCTGGAACCCATCCCTACCTTCCCCGACCTCAATCTATGATACTTACAAACCACCATCATATGCATGACTCCTTTTCGATAATCAATCTCCCACAACCTACTTAAATCTGCCAGGTGGGTGGTCTGTGGGGCGGTCCAGGTGGACAATAGCAATTATGGTGGAAGTGAGACCTTAGAGATGGCATGGGGGTTCGTTGTGGGGGTGTGAATGGTTATGCTATTGGTGATGGTGGTGGGTGGTAAATGAAGAAAAAATAAGGTGGTGATGGTCGTCAGATGATTGAGATGAAAAAAGGATGGAGAGAAGATATATAGAATGCAATGTGGTAGAGGCTATTGTGAAGGAATAAGAGGTAAGCAAAGTATTGCAAATCGAACATCAAGGTGGTGGTGTTTACTGTGGGATCATCTTTTTGAATTGTCCTATTTGACATACTCATCAGGCCATAGGTCTGTTCTGCATTTGGATATAAGAATAGTGCAAATTGGAAAACGGAGTGGTGACTGTTGGACTAGTCTACTGCTTTGCCCCTTGGACTACATTACTTCAATAAACAGCAACACTTGATTTATCAAAATGAAACTTCCAGAGGGCCTTCTAGAGATGAAGTACATCTCCTACCTAAACTAATACCTATTTCCTGAAGATCAGTATTATGTATGCATTGGAAAAATACAATGGTTTCTTGCCATTCTTGAGCTTACGTGAAAAAGTACAGAAGCGGAAATTATTTTTTGCACGAATACAATACCCTAGTTTTCCAGGCTTTTCCCTATCCCTATCATAAAACTAGGTTTTTATGTATATCCCCGTATCTAGATCCAAATATGTGTATTACAACTTAGAGGATTTTGAGGAGACAAATTATCACATACGTAAACAGTTGATTCAACACAGGCAAAACAATCATTTTCTTCAAACCTAGATAAGGAAGTAATTGCTCCTAAATTAAAAGCACCATAGCATAGTTAAGGTCTATCACCTTAGAAGCAAAGAAAGGCAGTTCTGTGATACTTGACTGCACGAAAGAACATTCTACAACATCTGGAACCCCATTTAGACCCTTCAAGCAAGCATCAGCAAAAATAGCTCCAGCATACCTACAAGCACAATAATCATTAATCACAAGCCCAATTCTAGAACTTCTAATGAGTAAAATAACTACAGTTGCAATCTGAGGGTTAGTAATGAGAGAAAAAGAAAGGGAAAAAGAAGAAGAAGAAGAAGAGGGAGCTGTATAAGCTAACACAAGCATACCACATGGAAATATATAGTAGATTGAATACACATGCGAAACCAGAAAATATCTCGAGAGTCAGCAATGCAAAGCCAACAGATCTAGATCTGCCTTCAAGCATACAAAGTGATACCCACACAATTAACACAACTTTTAACCACAAACACAAACACAAAACAACATAAGATACAATAATATTTGCCAAAAAAAAAAAACAATAGAACTAAAACTTAGTTGCATGAAGGGGGAGCGGAGGCGGGCAGTGGAGCAGGAGAATACAAAAGCTCCCAAGGTTGGGAGCATGAGAGGAGCATGTACATATATTACGAAAATAATTTAGCAGACTCTAGAGTATGCACTTTAAAAGTACAATCATTTTAGGAAGTAAAGATATGGGCCAAGCCCTCCATAAGTGTAAGGATTGGGCTAGTGTTAGTCATGACCTGGGCTAGAAACTAGATACATGACTTCATCAAAGACCAATTAATAAAGCCAAGGCCCAAGTGATAAATCCCTGTTTTTCTATACAAAGGTCATACAAAAGCTCTCATCTTCGTAAGGAGCGATCTCCCATCTCGATGGGAGCGGGCTCCCTGGGAGCGCAAAAGTGGGCTCCCAAGGGGGAAGCGGTGCCACATTAGGAGCTCTCTTCAACTAAGGAACTAAATGAACAGCATAAATACATGCCATGTGCCACACCACATATTTCAGGAACCAAATATCCTCTCTTTTTTGACAAGTGCATGCAGGACCTGACATCCACATATATATTCCAGAAACAGCGTGCAATAGAAATTCAAATTACAAATTAAACCAGAGCAAGGCTAATAAACTTCCAACAATGTATGTCAATCCAGAAAAGAATAGCATGTTTATCAGATAAACAAAAACGAAATATGCAACTAATATTCCAGAAAACATCCACAGCCCAGCATATATCCATGATGAAGGTCGATGTCTCTTGAAAGCTCAAACTTATGCGAGCAAGTAAAACCTATAAAGGAGCACAGAACAAGTCTTTTCACTTTACAATCATCCCTAAGAAGATTAGCACACAACCTTTAACAAAAGGGTTGAATTCAGGGTGAAAAGCCATGAAAATCACATCAGTCTTCTGACAAAATATTAACTTCGAGCCCTAACACAACCCTACAACATTCAAAAGTGTCTCGAAATCCAGAAAAACAATAGGTTCAAGTATCAGCCCAAACTTACGCCATGGAGAGTGTTGCTGAACCCTTCCCAGCTTTTGCTTCCACAACTTCTGTCCCTCCATCTTGTGTTCGTTTCGTTAGAGCCGTAAGATCTTCACCAGACAGGTTATTGGCTTTCGGTGTGGCCTATCAGCAATCGAACGTTTATATAAGCAAAACAGATGCGATGGATAGCTATCTTAATCTGTAATTTTGCTAAAATACAACAGGTCAAGACATGAGATGATTAAAGTTTGAACTGAAATCGTTGCCAATAGATTTTCAAACTGATGCTTGAGTATTTTGCTTTTATTTTTGCAAAGAAAAATAAAGCTTGGAGTGACGTCACTATCAATAGACTCAACACATTAAAATTTATTTAAAGTCAATGTATTCTTACTCTTGGCATTGCCTAATGGCAATACCTTGATATCAAACATTGTATCACACTGATTAAAAAAAAAAAAAAACATTGTATCACTACCAATTTTTAATACTTGTCAACTAATTTCCTCTCTCTGATAAAAAAAAAAAAAAACTAATTTCCTCTCTTATGTAAAACATTTGTCCGCTAATTAATTTTTCAAATGATTTTTTTACAAATTTTTTTTAAGTTTCTGATGAAAATTATTATTTCCTTATAGTTTTTTCCAATAATGTCATGTAAAACTTCTCTAGTTGACGTGTCCGATGACTGATCCGAGTCATACACCCACACCATGTAAAACTTCTTTAGTTGATGTGTCCGATGACTGATCCTAGTCATACACCCACACCCAACACCCAAACCTGAGTCCATGTTACATAGCTAGAACGTGGCAATCATAATAGCTTCTCAAATTCAGGATAGTCGTGCTAATAAAGAGCAAAGAATGCAGTACCTGTGAAAACAATGGGAGAATTGTAATACCAGCATGGCCACCAACAACGGGTACATTAACCCCTGGAACAAATAAACAGAAAATTTGAGTCCACAAGTAGACTCTACGCGGAGAAAAATGTATGTTTTCCATTAAGTCAACAACTGACAATTACTACTATTCTACAAGCAGGTAGTGAGGCATACCCTCAACTGGTACTCTTGCCTTTCCAGCATAGAAAGTCTTAGCCCTAACCACATCAAGTGTGGTTACACCAAAAAGCTTCTTTTCATCATATGTGCCTGCTTTCTTGAAGATTTCAGCAGCAATCGGGACAGTTGAGTTAACAGGGTTGCTAATCATGTTAACAAGTGCCTGATGACAAGAATCCAACATCCAAATCTCAAAACTCACATGATACACTCAACATGGCAATTAGGCAGAGAAAAGAACAAAAAAAATCAGGAACTAGAATGTTTCTGCTAAAGGAGGAACTCACATTTGGGCAATACTTAGCAATTGCAGTGCACAGAGATTTGACAATTCCTGCATTGATGTTAAAGAGATCATCTCGAGTCATGCCAGGTTTTCTTGGCACACCAGCCGGAATTATGACAATGTCAGATCCCTCCAAAGCCTTCCCTAGCTGTTCTTCACCCATGAACCCTGCTACCTACATCAGAGAAGCAAACATATAGATATGTTACTAAGTTGAAGATGAGAGAGAATCATTCCGGGCTTTAAGAAAGTTGATAAGCCCAAATAACATATGTTGGACTCGTACACAAAGACATGTAACCATGTGATTGAATTCAATGAATTGAGAAACAAAGTTAGAAGTTGTTGTGAGTAGCGTCTCAAATTCAACCCGAATTATGGTTATAAACTTATAATTCAATTTACAACCCATTTGCGACCTGCATGACCCACAATCGAACAAATAGAGCAAGGTTTCTACTTTCTACACATTCGTTATTAGGAGAGTCCTATTTTTAGAACTTATATCCCCACAACCACCATAAAATTTTGCATCTTGAAAGACCATTACAAAAAAATATAACAAAAAAGGTTCTTAATGCACCTAAAACGTGGAAATTATCACTTTCATGGCGTAAATCATAATCGTATAAACCTGAGAAATGTCTGTCTCACTCGACAAACACTTCACCATACAATTTTTTTTACTTCAGATGAAATAAGTTCTGAAAATAGGAGTAGACCATATATATCTTCCTTCACGGGGAATACGTTCCGAAAAATCGAACAAAGCTGTATTACTTCCTCGTTATTAAATGATGATTTGACCTGATTCTTTATGTGGGCTTTTGCATATATAAGGGGTATTTGTGATGTAGAACCATATGTGAAAGAGTTACTCATATTGCAAGGGAATTGGATCCTCTCCGGTCCAAGTTTTGGACTTGAAGAGACAGTCCAATTTTGGACCGTTCATTGTTGCAATCAATGGTTCGGATTTGCTACTCTTCCCGCGAAGAGTCTCTGAGCAAATACAAATCATTGATTTTTCCGATGTAAGGTTCAGATTTGGACTGTTTCCTCCGGCCTAAATTTGAACTGGATAGGATCTGATCCCTATTGCAAGCTCATCATATTCTCCTCTTTCATTGGGCCCCTGCTAGTCGATGGTGGGATGGGTCCCTAGGAGGGTGTAAGCCCCCAGACGCCTCAGCTATGAAAAAAAAATTCTCCTCTTTCATAACAAGTTTGAACTGCCAAAGACATAACCAGCCATAGACAACTATCCGATCCGAATGATTCAGTGTATTTCCAATTGAACAACATAAATGGGAAAAAACAACAACCGATCTTTGTGCCTGGACACAGACTCAAGCCAAACCGCCTAAATCTTGTCATAAAGTCTACGCACGCACCCAATTGTGTCCAAAACAGTTCGATGCACTTGGGTCCGCATGCATCGAACAGCACATGCATCAAACAGTTCCAGATACATCGTGTCCAGAGTGTGTTTTAAAGTTGTGTGCGTCACATTGCTTGAATCTTTTTCGTTCTTGTGTGATTGCATTGTTGTTCACCTTTTCGTATCTCTTCATAAAATATCTAAGCCCGAGACAGAGAGACAATTATACGTGTTTTAGAACAAATTAAGACAGGGCTTTAGAATGAAAAAAAAAAAACAAACCTGTCACGTATCAAAACCTAAAGGAAAAAAGCAGCACAATTGACCAAATGATCGTCGATCAAAAAAACAAACTAAATTAATATAACATTAGAGAGGACCTCAGATCTGGTGTTGATGTGGCTGACGTCGGCGGCGACTCCGGGGGTGCCGGCGATGTCGTAGAGGGAGAGGTGGGAGACGAGGGGGTTGAGCTTCATGAGGAGTGCGAGCGGCTGGCCGATGCCGCCCCCGGCGCCCAAGACGGCGACTTTACGCTCGGGGGCCGATTCCGATGAGTAGCCGCGGCGGAGGAGGCTGTGAGTCGATGGTGACGACGCGGAATTGTTGGCCCTGGTGAGAGATGATTGGATCAATCTCAACATTGTAGTCTTCATTTTTTTTCCCCCCACCTTTGATCTAGAGAGAGAGAGACGAGTCGTTGAAGCAGAGGAGAGTAGAAGGCCAAGTTGCAATTTAATTGTTTTTCCGATCTTAAAGTAGTGAATTTCAAAGCCCCCTCTTATTTTTCAGGGTTTTTCTTGGCAGCTCACGGCATCTCGATTAATTTGAAAATTTCATATTATGTCTGAAACTTGCAGAAAATGAGAGTTTTTGTTTGATTTGTCCAATTTCTGTAAATGAATTGGACAAATACCCACTTTTTGAAATATTTTGTAAAAATAATTCATCACTCATTTTCAAAATGTGCTATAGTCCATCGCGTATTTTGGAAATGCGCTATGTCGTTTTACGGAGCTTGCGTGACAACAAAATCCACAAGATCATGCATTTTGGAAAGGGAAATTTATAGAAATAGTCTTCCTAGTTTTATCCCAGTCTCATTTTTATCCTTCAAATATTAATTGCAACTCTTTTGACCTTCAAGTTTAGTTTTCGTATCAAATTGATCTAAATGATAATATATGTCAGCCAAATTGGACGGAAAAAATCAAATTGATGACTGCTTGGACGTTACAATTCGTACCAAGTTGGTCTAATTAATAATGTCTTCCCTCAATTTGATTTTTTTTTTGTCCAATTTAGCTGACAAAAGTTATCAATTGGACCAATTTAGTACAAAAATTAAACTTGAAGGTCAAAAGAGATGTAAATGATACTTTGAGGACGAAAATGAGACTTGGATGAAATTAGGAGGACCATTTGTATAAATTTTCCTTTCGGAAATGAGCGATGGACTATTGCGCATTTTGGAAAAGCGTGATGGACTATTTTTACAAAACGTTTCAGAAAGTGGATATTCGTCCAATTCGTTTATAGAAATTGGACAAATCGGCCAAAAACTCGAAAATGAGAGGGGCGCCTTCAGGAACGCAGACACAGGTGGTGCATGGCTGTCGTCAATTCTTGTCATAAGGTGTTGGATTGAGTTCCGCAACGAGTGCAACCCTCGTGTAGTCGTGTTTAGTTGCCATCGTTGAGTTAAAACAAATAGAAGGAAAATTAGGAGTATTCCATTTTCTTTCATCTTTTTCTCTAAACCAAACAATGAGAGAGATTTTTTTTTTTCCTTTCTCTTCTTTTGCACAAGTTCCAAATTTGGGGTTTGTTCGATAGCTATGGAAAAGAAAGGAAAGAAAAAATACAAAATTTTCCTCTTCCTTCGTTTGATTTGAGAGAAAAAAGAGAAGAAAATAATCAAAGAAAAGCTTATGAACAATAAATTTCTCTCTAAATTTTCCTCAAAACTCTCATTCTCTTTTCTTTTCTTTACATATGGAAGCAAAATTCAAATACAACCTTAGTCATCAATTTAAAAAAAAAGTGTTAAGAGTTTAGTCTGTTTAGCTTTAATTGAATCGAATCAAGTTCACGTAGCCGATTTATGAGATTACCTAGTACAGTGTTAAGTTTGGAGCGAATTCTTAGCATCTATAAAAAATAATGTGTTCTAGCTTTTGATATATTGATGTAAAAAGTTGATTTCGAACAGACTTTTAACGAGTCGAATGTGAATAACCTCATTGTTTGGCAATTGTTAGTACTTACTACTATCTCTCCAGTAAAATGACATTGTTAGAATTGAAAGGAATTAAAGTTTCGAAAAAAGAAACACGCGACATAAATAGAAAGTAACCAAAATCGAAAGAATATCTTCGTCTTCTTCCCTTCCTCCTACGGAGAACACACGCACACACAAAAAAAAAAAAACCTTCTTACAAAACGTTGCAGGCTTTCTTGAAATTTATCAAAAGGAACCGTCCAATTCTATCATAAAACAGGCAAGTACTACTCGGGATATGTAAACGACCTCGCTGTATATTATTACACAGATGTATTCGACAAAATATATATATACATATAGAAAGAACCGGCTTCATCTTCATCACTTCCATCTGAACAATCCGAGAGACTGCATAACCAGTTCCGTTGCACTAAATCTACAGAGTACTTGTATTTACAGAAGCTCCCATTCAGGGTCCCATGTTTCCTGAGACGATGATTTCTTCGAGTCCAAAGTGGAAGAGGGGGGCAAAAGATTCAGCGGTTGTTGCTGGATTGACCTGATATCAATGTCTCCGTACTGAATTCCCAGCTGCTCATACTCTTTTCTTATCCTCTTTTTTGAAGCAAAAGCATCTTGTAGGATTTTCTAATACAACAACACAAAAGGAGATTCATTTAGGCTCGATGACCTTCTTCTAGGAAACAAAGAAGAAGAATGTATCAACGTCGTTGGATGCGCATATAGGATTCTAGTGGTAAATTCATTATGGAAAGTAGCACGATAAATGAAACCAAATCAACAAGACACAATGCAATCATAGATGACTTTTAATTTATCAAGAATCATACAATTTACTTAACATTTTCTGTTCGTGTTTCTCTAAACTTCTTTTTTTATCCCACCTTTTTCATCGGAGAAGAATTGGAGTTACCTTGTATGATCTGTGTCTTTGTGCTCTACAAGAGTCAGCATAGAGTAATCTACGGCCCAGAACTACACAACCCTCATCAGGCTTTGCCATCTCAGACAATTCAATGCTTTCCAAACTGGGATCTGTGATATCTACTCTGCAGTTATCTGCCTCTCCTGTTGAAAAGCATTTCAATATCAGCTCTCAGTTGATACATTCAAATAGCACAGAACATGCCATCAAAACAGTAGAGACACGTCCAAGTAAAGTTTTTGTTGAGTGAAGGTCTTATCATACTTGGTATCAAACAAAAAAAAAAAACACAGTAATAATGAGAACTAAAGGTGGACAACCCAAGTGAAGATGTCCTATGCTTTATGTTAGTGACCATATTTGTGTATTACATTGGCATCATGTGAGCATGAAATGAGTACAATGCATCAAATTCATGTCCACAATTAGATAAATGAACATCAGCAAAGCATGGCCGAGGCTCTATGTTGTATCAGGATAAAAAACTAAACTGAAAGGTAGGTAGAGAAGATGGAAAAAGGCAAGCAATCTTGGCAACTTCGTGTGGTACAAAGTAGAGGACTGTAATGAAAGTAAGGGGACTATACATCAAAAATGCATCCAAAGTTTTCATTGCACTTTGAGAATACAATTATGAATGTTTCCAAGCCATAATGTTCGTAATCACACGAGCCTACAAATTTCTAAGCAGCTTTTTTTTCTTTAATAAGACTGCAGACAAGCTAATGATTGGCAGAGAGGGTGCTTCTGTTTTCACTTAATGCGAGAGACATTATAAGACGAATAACCACAAGACACTCCATTGATAACCCCAAGGGGTTGGCCTAGTGGTCAAGGCCTGGAAATTAGGGGTTTGATCCCTCCTAAGGTCTCAGGAAACCTCTCAAGTGCTATCAACTTCTTTGGGGCCAGTCCATACAGAGCAGTTGCTCCGGCGTCAAGTGGGGCCCCCACTAGTGGACGGTGGGGTTATGGTCTCCCAGGATTAGTAAAGGTATGCGTAAGCTGGCTGGACACCTGGTTATCAAAAAGACATTCCATTGAGAGAATAAGCTAGTGGTGAAAGTAATGATGTACACAGCATTAGAAAGGTTTGATAACTGAAATCTTATGGATTAGGACTTGAACTAGGACGACGAGCTCGTGCCTCGCCTCTACTAGAATAGCAGCATGTCAAAGTTGTAGAAACTTTATGTCCATCTCAAAACCAATTGGCAATGAGTGGAGAGGTCCCAGATGTTATTAAGTGATCACCCATTCCAATTCCACTCCCAAGCAATGTGGGATTCATTACTTTAACATCCCCCCTCAAATGCAGCCGCGTTTGAGGTCTGTCACGTGTGGCCACTTTTGGGTCCTATCATCGTGCAGCCTTTTTTTGCTGGTCTGTCATCGTAGGGTGTGGATTGTGAATTTTTATAAAATATAGGGTGGAACGGGCCCCGCTCTGATACCATGTAGAAACTTTATATCCATCTCAAAACCAATTGGCAAAGAGTGGAGAGGCCGCCCAGGCTCATATACTAGTTTTGGAGGAGATAATTAACCGATGTGGGACAAATCCCGACACTCCCCCGCACGTGCGACCCCTGACTCGCACGTGGAGAGGTAAACAAAGGATCCAGAACACACGAATCACAATGAAAGAAAGTGCAACTATGGCGTAGACAAAGGGGAAAAGCCTCCGAAACTCTAGCTTTGATACCATGTTAAAGCATCCAACTCCAAACCAATTGGCATGTCAAATGACACCACAAGAGTGCCACCACTAGGGAAATCAAAGCTTTGGTGAGTCTGAGAGCCAGCCACAATGGAAGTACTGAAAATACACTCAGTTAAGCATTTAAAAAACCAAAAGAAGCAAGTTCTCATCACTATTGTTCATACTAGTAAACTAGTACATAAACTGTTGGTATCTTTATAGTATCCCAGGCACCGAAGTAAAACAGTAATAAACAAAGGACAAGGAGATCAAAAAAAACCACCAAGGACAATAAACGTGTTCCCAAGGTGAATTCTTCATTGCCATACCAATTTCCAGGGAAGACATTAGAACCTCTAATTGAGCACACTCATAGCAATGTGTATTTGCAGATGATCCAGCAAGAGAAGCAGCATCTTCAGCTGCGGATATGTCTATATATGTCAAAACAAAGTAATTAAAAGAAAATGACCAATAAGTACCATCCATTATTCCAAAATCTGAAGCACCCACCTTTTGATTCCAATGACAGGGCACTGCTGGAGAAAGTAAGCCCCATATCCGCAACCTTGGTAAGCCCCATATCCGCATCCTTGTTGTCACAAAATAGAACTGGGAAGGACTGAGAAGATGATAGAGCATCCGAGAGATCAGAAACAGCTCTAATGACATTTTCATCCGAAAAGTCTAACATACCATGAGTGGCTATAGATAGGGAACTACTTGTAGAAATAAGTCCCACCTCTGGTATCCTACTCTCACTTGAAACAACTGATGAGCTCATCTCAGAAGGTGTCAACAAGCTAGAAGTATTAGAAACGCACTCAACATCATCTAAAAAGTTAATACAATCAACTTTTTCCTTTTGGGTACTACATAGCAAAGTTGCTGTTGGAACTTCAGACTGAAACCCACTCTTTTCAGCAATGCACTTGCTTAATAATAATGCTTCATTCACGTTCTTGTTTTCAGTACAGATTAACTCAAACTCCTCAGGCTGAGATGGTTCCTCCTTTGCACCATTTTCTTCAACAACCACAAGAGACTTTTCATCGATCACTGCCTTTTCTGTGTCATTTGCTTCAACAAGAATGTCGGACTTCTTATCTACCAACTCCTCCTTTGTATCTTTTTCTTCAAGAACAGTATGGAACTTCTTATCATTTAAAGCATTGAATTCTGGTCCCATTGATAAGTCGAGCTCTGCTAATTTAACCTGATCGGTGGAAGGTGGAGGGATCAAATGTTGATGTGTATTCTTTAAGGGATAAATTGGATACTCCTCCACAGTAGATTGGTTGATATTGGTATATACAGGATTTTCTTCAAGAGCTATCATTGACCTGACCGGGGTCTCAATGGTATTATTTTGTGCTGAAGCTGAACACACCACTTGAGCTTCATGGTTTCCAGGTCTCCCCATAGAAGAAGGAATTATATCTTGCACAACATCAGCGTAAAATCTTTTCACACTGTCCCCAACTGTATGCACCTGGTTCTCGACATATTTAACGGTATCCTGTACAAAAGAACACTCCAATTTAGTAGGTTCCTCACTTTAAGAGATCAGGAAACATATTTAAATCACAGTCCCACAGTTATCACCATATAGCTTGTATTAGATGGCAAGAAACATCATGAATGAAAGGATAGATATAAGCTGATCTAGACATGTCTTGCAATACTTGTCCTATGAAAGCAGGGTAACAATAAAGCAGGCTCTCCTATAATGGGAGCACTGACGAGTTGATTTGACAACTCACAAAATGAAGTTCAGTTATAGATGCAGGAAAAAAAGGTGAGAGACAAGAAAATCCTACCTGGCTCACAAAATCATCAACTTCATGGCATATAGCCTCAAATTTCTGGTAAATGTTCCCAACCCATTTTTTGCCCTTGAATTTCAGATCCATTTTGAGATATGTTATACTGCTCAAACAGACATGGTGAGACCTCCTTCAATCAAATGAAAAACAATGCACGAAAGCTAATCCCGAACGGCAATATTCACCTGTAAAAAGTCGGATGAGTTCTGTCACGACGGGGGAAAAGTGTTTCCCCCCAAAGAAAAATGAATCAATAGAGGCTGCAAGTGCAAATCTGACATAAAAAACTCAACCCAATTAGCCAATAGAACTTCTAAGGCACACTTTTACCCATCTGCAATCGATATTCCACATTAACGAACCAAATGAACATACAACTCCAAACCAAACCAAACCAGCCTTGTGTTCCAGTCAATTGGGGTCGGCTACATGAATCTTGTTTTTCCATTGAGATATTAGGATTCATGTCATAGAGATCTAACGGGGCTTTAATGTGCTAGCTCTCATCCACCTAACACACAACCCTCCTCATTAACCGGGCTTGGGACCGGCTGTAAAAAAGATAAGACTCTAAGCACGACACAAGCGGAGTTAAATCAACATACAACTCCGCGTCTGGAAAATAAGTGGTATCATTAACCAAAAAGGAACCAAGGGGTATCATTATCACGGTGTCACCTATACACAAAGTCAAGGGTAATCAAACCACTACACTTTGATCAAAAGTAACTCCAATGCTCGAAAGCCTCTACAAAATACAAGAATGGCTTCAAATCTTGAAGTCAATATAAATTTTCAACCACTGTGGTAGTGTCTAGTTAGGATTGTGCTGGGTTCACAACTTCTCAAACTAGTGAAATGATCTGCTTAGCCAGGCCAGGGGCAAGAATCCAATCACATGTGCCACCTGGTTTCCATCACGAAGTAAACTAGAATTTACAGAGCTCCCGGAGCAGGATACTTACTTGCTCGGAATTTGGAAACAAAGATGGATAAGGTTAACTATATAAAGAGGGTCAGCCAACAAAGGATAACTCACCCTCGTGAAGAGGGCATGTGCACAAATGTAGGACAAGGCCACAAGGAGCATGGACGATGGAGCTACTTAGGAATGTGAGCATGTGGTGCGTTAGTTGTTTGAGGGGCTCAGTGCTGCAGAGGTATTAGGGCATGTTCTGCAAGTATGGAGCACACCAAGTGCTTTAGTTAAGATATGAAGTTCAATTCTAGTGGAGATCCCTACAAAGACCAAACAAGGCCCTATTCTTTTGACAGAAGGGGCACGGGAGCCTTGATGAACCTTCAACTCTAACTGTACGCTTTAAGATGTAGAAGTTTGTTGCAGAGCTGTGTTTGGAGTAATGCCCACAACGCCAACCTTGATGGGTCCCTGGGGCTGATCTAGGCCAGCAACAAGGTGTTATAGGAGACAAGTGACTGACGTGTAGGTTAGAAATGCTCGAGGGGAGAGCTGTTACGCCTAGGCTGCCAAGCTAAAGAAAGATACTCGCGGTGTTAATTAAAGCAAAAGAGGGGGTGTTCTTGCGTGGATCGCATAGAATAGCTTGGCCATGCCAAAAGGAACATGTCGATCGATTAAGAGCATACCATTAGGGAAGGGCTAAGATGCAAGGACAAGGTTTTCGTAATCCACATGTAACCTCAAATAAGCTGACAAGGGAAACCAAGTAACACGATCACGGAGACCTATCAACGATGTGGTCTTGTCTCCCCTGAGAAGTGACGGGGCCATGAATTTACATGACCAGATCCAACTGCTAGATACAACTACAAAAAAACAATCTCCTTAATAAAAAAAACAATTCGAATAACTAACTGTTTTCCGCGCAGAGAATAGCAGCAGAACTGAAATATGCACTACTAGTAATAAAGTTCGGCTGCTGATTTTGCTACTCCCTTGTTTGTTAACAGCACTCCCCGTTAACAAAAAAAGGGAGTGACAAAATCATATCCCTAAAGTTCCCAATACAATTCTTCAACAGACCTCATGAGTATTTTCTTTCTCAATCGATTGCATGATAGTTCCCTTAACATTAGGGGCTTAAAATAACTGATTAAAAACAATAATTTATACTGACCCAAACCCCTTCCTGAATCCCAACTCATTAACAAGGACATCAATATGCTCAAAATGATGTTATTGAGGCACATATAGGATTTTAGAAGGTACAAATAACTCCAATTATTATAATCAATGAGTTAAAGTGCAAATTTTCCAAGATATTCAACGGTGGGGGGGCCACCAGAAACAATTTCCAAATTCTTACTCCCAGATGATAAAGAAAAAGAAGCAATTCATGAAACAATTTCCATATAATCATTACATGGAAAACTACGTTAGAAGTAGAACTAGCATAAAGATACTCCAATTTTTTCTTTATAATTCTCACTGTACGCCATGTTTTTCCTTCACTTTCCTAATCCAGCATGTCTGGTGATCAATACATACACCGATACTGCATAAGCTTCACGGCACATAAACATGTTTGTGTGCTTGTGAACATACATAATCGCTCAACCTGATTAAAGAAAAATTCTAAGCTCAAAACCAGTTTTTTTTCTCAGGAAAGGAAAAACTGTGATCAAGACAGATTAGGTTTTACCACGCTCAGTACCTGTTTTAGAGAATTCAAGAAAACTGAAGGACAAAAACCCTAGAACAGAATCCACAAAAGACGATGCTGAAGAAGGAAGAGGATTTACCGGCAACCGTGGCCGCCGGTGGATGTCGCCGTACTGGTTCAGCTTGTGCTATGTTAGGAAAGGTTTTGAGCCACGGGGAACAATATATAACAGCAGGGTTTTAGACACTTCATTAAATTTTCCACAGTATTATCCCCGAATTATTCATTATTTGCACGATCCTATCTAGACTCTGATTTTAGATTGGACCCACCAAATTCGGATGTGGGCCTAGAGAATCTCCGACCGACCCTCCTTTGTAGACATTTTTTTTCCCTCTCCAAAGGTGAGATGTTACGGGACCAGCTTACACGCATTTCAACCATAATTTTCTCCTCGATCGGCGAAAAACAAGTCATCTATGTCAAGACTAGATAATTTATAATAAATTATTTTCTTGTGACCTGACCTTAATACGTGACAACAATTACTGTATATCTTAAAGAGCCACGTATAAAATTTGTTTCCATTCACACATCAATGATATTTGTTCACCTTTAGGGCTTTACCTTAGAATGTACTAATTTTACTTATATTTGGTTAGATTGGTTCGGGAGTTTTAAATTTAGTAATTATATCGCTTATTTTGTATAAATTAATTTCCAAGGACCCAATAATATGCATATATCACTACAAGAAAAATGGTCATTCCCGGCATTTTTATTACCGGCATTTTACTTAATGCCGGGAAAGCCATTATTACCGGCATTTCTTGAAATGCCGGAAAAAAATAATTATTACCGGCATTTGTTTAAAAAAATGCCGGCAAAAGTCGATTTTTTCCGCCAAAATAATACTGTTAAACTATTACCGGCATTTGTTGAAAAAAATGCCGGGAATACTCTCCGTATATTATAAATATTTTTCTTTGTGAAAGGGGACTCAATATGGTGGCTAGCCTAGATGGT
Source organism: Rhododendron kiyosumense (assembly GCA_019656275.1). Classification (NCBI taxonomy): domain Eukaryota; kingdom Viridiplantae; phylum Streptophyta; class Magnoliopsida; order Ericales; family Ericaceae; genus Rhododendron; species Rhododendron kiyosumense. Next base: position 431,445 of record BPLS01000203.1, on the reverse strand, counting down.
AGTACCACGCGCGCGCGAGCCGAAGGTCTTGAGTTCGAATCTTGGGGAGGACAATTTCTCCACAAAATTTGCGCGCCACGTGGGCGCCACTCAAGCGCCACGTGGCGGACAAATAAGCACGCCACGTGGTGGACACTTGGCACCCATGTGGCATTTTGTCTTATATGTTATATAGTTTTTCCCGGCATTTGTACAAATGCCGCAAATAAGTCCAACTATTCCCGGCATTTATTGAGACCTTTCCCGGCATTTGTACTTTTACCGACACTCTCCTAGACGGCATATGTAATAAATGCCGGTAATACCTAACAAATGCCGGTAATACTCTTTACCGGCATTTTTTTAACTTTTAGCGGCATTTATAAAATGCCGGGAAAAGCAAAATTTCTTGTAGTGTATAGATTGAACAAAACAAAAAAATAAAAACCCTATATGACGGAATTAGGGTTTTACCTCACTCTTCGCACGGCTAGAGCACAAAGAGTTTGGGCTCCTTTGCGATTTCGAGAGCATAGCGTGTATAGATAAATGATAAATACAGATTGAACTCCTTGCGTAATTAAGAAATCCTTATCCTCCAAAGATTTCATTTCTTATTACACAAATTAGAATTCATACCAATGTAGAATTATAATTACACTCTCATTCCTATCTCAATTTATATTAAGAGTTTCACACTATTAAATACTTAAATATCTTTCCAAATTAAGATTACAGATACCTATTGATTAAATCACTGGCAAATATATTTAATCAATATCTATGAAATACCTTGAGACTTTTCACTTAACTTATTCGACATGTCAGACACAAATATTCACTTGTAGGATTTGACATAGTTGAAACTTATAAGCTTACTTAATGGGGTATCATCAATCCATTCCGGGACGTGAATTCCATTAATAATTAATAGCTATCACACATATAACGTTGTGACCTAACACACCGGGACTCTTGACTCTAAAGAGGATCTCACTCTCTAATAAATTAAAATCAATAATATTAAATATACATATCTAGTATTAATTATCTATGTACTAAGAGTTAGCATTCATTAATAATCGGTTAGGATTGTCTTATGAAGGCAGTACAAAAATAATTACCTAAACGCGTCCCGTTCAATACACACACAAAGTGTACTAGTACAATGAATTGAAACTAGCTAGTACCATTCTCAGTATTTAAGACAGACCTGCTCTAGTGCACTCGTTGCACTACAGTGGTTGATGTGACTATCCATCTCAGTGCAGAAGTGTAAATTTAATCCAATCTCTTATAAATCCTAGTCATCTATTGTTCAGATAAAAATTCGAATCATTTATTGTCGAGATATACAGTCGGATTGACCGCACTACACATATAGTGCAGGACCCCTGGATCCCACCAAGGCGAAGGGGAATGGGAATGGGAATGGGAATGGGAGTGTGCACGAAATAGAATTTTGTTAACCGATTTTCTTCTTTACTCCCATTTCAGCTTCCCTAACCTTATCAATTTTGCGATGGGTACTAGGACTACAATTTTGTACCGAAGCTGTACAACAAGCTGAGGTGGAAGGGCCCCACCCAAAACTTTCAAAAACCTTACAGTCGAGTTAACTGAGAACTCACTTGATGGGTAAGGCTTGGAAAAGAGAGCTTCAAAGGCATATTCCCAACCCATCCCAACCCTCACAACTAAAAGAACATTATTGATGAGCATATTTTTTTTCTAGAGGTGTCGGAGCCAGCTTGCGTACACCTCGATAATATATTCCCTCTCTAGTCTAATCAAAGGTACGTCATCCACGCCAAGACTAAGGGATTCACAAGATATTACTTTATTAACTCTAGTGAAATTGTGAGAGAAGCAAACCTATCAACCAACCGGACTAACTCTCTGGCTTTCATGAAAACATTCCATCTTAGCAAACACCAACAGCAATATTCTTATATTTGCTGCAGATTATTTGCCTCCACAAAGCCTGCTTTTCTACACCAAAACTCATTCATCAGCTTTTTTAAAGTTTTTTAAAATAATACCCAGACCACCCCTTTCTCTGCTCTTAGATACGGACCCCTTAGATACTCCTTCTCCCAACTGATCACAAGATGCCTTGTTCCTTTTGCTTTTTAAAAAGTATTTTTCAAAAAACACCCCTAGATTCCTCATATTCTCAACATTTCTCTCTATCTCTTTCCACTTATTACTCCTACTCTTTTTCAAAAAACTTTTTAAATCTCAATCCAACAATGCAGAAGTTTCTTCTTTAGTTCCTCTTCACCCAAAGGAAATTACTTTTTGTATTTTAGTCAAATTTAAGAGAAAATTTCTTTTATATTTCTTCAACTTTGACCAAAAATTCATTTTGGTCATTCATTTTTTAATTTCAGCATAAAAATACTTCAACTTTCTGATTTTTTTCAATGTCATCCTTTAGGGATATATACATATATACATGAAAAATAGTATGTTTAGATCAAGCACCATACACACATTGGATGCCGTTGACTCCCGTGCAAACCCCCTCGTATTTTTTTTAGAATGTTTGGATGGCTCGGATCAGTCGCCCGATGGCTGAAAACTACCTGGCGCGGCCGTCGGTCCCTATAGCAGGACTCAAAGAAAACAGATTCTTTCTAAAAGATGACATTGAAAAAAATTTAAAAGTCAAAATATTTTTATGTCGAAATTGAAAGGTGAAGAATCAAAATAAATTTTTGGTCAAAATCGAATGAATATAAAAGAAATTTTCCCCAAATTTAAACACCTAACACTCAAAGATGGAGTCAAATGTGGGCTAGCAGGGACTGTCGCCCCCCTACAATTTAAAAAAACCCTATTTTTACATTGAATAAAAAATTATCATAAAAAAAGTAGTGCACCCGCCGCACTACACTGTATAATACGATCGATCTAAATGTCCATCTCGGTGCGAACGGTTTGGATTTAATCCGAGTTCCTATAAATCCTAACCGTCCATTGTTCGAATAAAAATCCGAACTATTTATTGCCGAGATGAACGATCAGATTAATAGGGACCCTGGATCCCACCCAAGGGGAATGGGAGTGTGCACGAAATAGAATCTTGTTAACTGATTTCTTCTTTGCTCCCATTTCAGCTTCCCTAACCTTGTCAATTTTGCGATGGGTACAACTACAATTTTGTACCGAAGCTGTACAACAAGCTGAGGTGGAAGGGCCCCACCCAAAACTTTCAAAAACCGTACAGTCGAGTTAACTGAGAACACACCTGCTGGGTGAGGCTTGGAAAAGAGAGCTTCAAAGGCATATTCCCAACCCATCCCATCTCCCACAACTAAAACAACATTTATTGATGAGCAATTTCATTTTTTTCCAGAGGTTTCGGGACAAGCTTTTTTTTTTTGGAACATAGGTTTCGGGACAAGCTTGCGCGCCTTGACAATATATCTCCTCTCTAGTCTGTTCAAAGGCAAGTCATTCACACCGAGATTAGGGGATTCACAAGATATTACTTTCTTAACTCTAGTCAATTATGAGAGGAGCAAACTCACCAACCAACCGGATTAACTCTCGGGGCTTTCATAAAAATATTCCATCTTAGCAAACACCAACAGCAATAATAAATTCATATTTGCTGCAGATTATTTGCCTCCACAAAGCCTGCTTTTCTACACCAAAACTCATTCTTTCTTTCTTTTTTGGGTCAAACGGAATATACACCAAAACTCATTCATCAGCTTTTGTCTTTTAAAATAATACCCAGACCACCCCTTTCTCTGCTCTTAGATATCTTCTCCCAACTGATCACAAGACGAAGTTTCTTCTTTAGTTCCTCTTCACCCAAAGGAAATTACTTGTATTTTAGCCAAATTTAAACACCTAACACTCAAGGATGGAGCCAGATGTAGACTAGTAGGGACTGTCGCCCCCCTACAATTTAAAAAAATCCTACTGCTAACATTGAGTAAAAAATTATCATCAATTTTTTTTTAATTATTCATATTCGACTCCAACGCAACAATTTTGGCTCCGTCTTTGTAGTAACACATGATTTGCGATAAAAACTTCTGGTGGCACGTATTTATATTTGTTTAGTATATGCTCTCTTATTCCCAGTAGCCAGTAGGTATTCGGCTTGGGGAATGCCTTACAAACTCAGACACACACTCTTCTAAGAAAAAAGTTAGATCCCACATGCAGTATGTGAACCCCACGGTGAAATCCACACATGTTAGATTTGTAAAGAAAAGGATGTAGATAAACAATCTTGTGCTGGATAGAGTAGAATCTACAATAGTAAGGTTTTTCTCACTTGACAACTCATCACGTGGCTCCACATTCGATGCAAAATGAGATACTTCACGCTCATGGCTTCATGTGACAGTTTGACCTGTTCATTTCATTATCTACACGTGTAAAAGGTTCATCGAAAAAAACAACTCAATCGTATCATATTTGTGAGATATGGGCAATCATAGTTTGACCCTCTATTTCTCTAAAAATTATGATTTGTTTGAATAGCTAGCTAACAATCTTCGATTAAATTCATATTTTTGCGGATGATGTATATTGACTCGAATAATCGAATAAGGTCATAGTGATCCCATTTTTTTCACTTGGGGAGTCACATGTGGAATCGTCAAAAGAGATGAAACGATCGTGACTTGGGGATGATGCTGGGTGCTTGGTAGCGGTGCTGAGCGGCTGATCCGGCTATTTATCTTAGCAATCGACGGTTCGGATTATCTTAATCCGACTCATCCGAGCAACACATGCTTCAAATTTTTAAGTGCTCGAATTATTTCCGCACCATTTGTTCCGAAATGAACAATTGAATCGGCCGCTCGATACGACTACTAAGTGCCCCGCTTGGCAGCATCTCCCAAATGATTGGGTTGGTTCGGAAAGTGATGGTCCAAGGCTTTATGGGCTCAAACTAACAAATGAGCCCTTTCTAAGAATGTTTTTGATCAACCTTTCTAAGAATGTAGATATTTTATTTTTTGGCATAAAGAAGCTAGCCTTTTCAAGTTTCAATGAATTTAATAATGGAACGTTGGCCAGTGTAATTCACTTTAGAAATGATAAATTAAAGATGCAAATCAGTTGTGCTGTCAGTTAGAGGGGAAGATAGAGAGGCTACTGCACCAACCCTGTAGAGCATGGTCAACATTCCGCTCACCCAGAAACCCTCAAGAGGAAAAAACCCTCATTTTCTTGCCTTTTCTTGAACCATTTTCCTGTTGCCCAAACACCAAGAAACCCCCCTCGTTCTCCCCTCCCCCCTTTAATAGCAAGGCCTAAGTCAAAGCCATTCCCTCCCCCACAAACCCATTGTCTCCTTTCAGCTTTAATAACTTGTGTAACAGGAAAAACTCAAGTTTGGTAATGTTAGCTCATCTCCTTATAACTTCCCATTTTTCCACCCCCCTCTCTCTCTCTCCCCTCGTATTACTCCCTCTCTCACATTTGCACAGACTTTCTCTCTCTCTATCCCTCGATGGAATTACCTGTCCGGAGACCTCCGTACAAGCTAGAAACCAAGAACTTGTCATACCCAACTGGCGGTTCCAAATGGGTACTATGCTGCAAGGCTCCCAAGAGGCCTCCCACTTTGATCCTACACGATGTGCATTGCGAAGCCAGGCCAGGGGAGATCACGGCCATTGCCGGCCCGAGCGGGGCCGGCAAAACGACTCTCCTGGAAATTCTAGCCGGGAAGATACCGCTGGGGAACGCTTCCGGTAAAGTACTTATCAACAATTTCCCGATGGATGGCAAGATTTTCCGGCGGATGTCGGGGTACGTGACACAAGAGGAGAATCTGTTCCCGCTGCTGACCGTCGAAGAAACACTGCTGTACAGTGCTCTCCTGAGGCTAAGAGGCGGGAAGAAAGAGGCTAGAAGCAGGGTGAGAGTGCTGATGAAGGAGCTCGGGCTGGAGCGGGTTTCAGGCTCGCGGATCGGGGAAGGGTCGAACCATGGGATTTCGGGTGGGGAGAGGAGGAGAGTTTCGATCGGGGTTGAGTTGGTCCATGACCCGGCTGTTGTTTTGATCGATGAACCGACTTCAGGGTTGGATTCAGCTTCAGCTCTTCAAGTGATTTCACTTCTTAAATCAATGGTGGTTAATCAAGGTAATGTAAATTCTTTCTTCTCTATTTCCATTTTCTTAGAACAATGCTGATTTCCATAGTTGATCTAAATACGTTCAAGGAATATTGATGGAGGCAGCCTTCGGTGTTGAGAAGGTTTCGTACGTGCATGCAAAAGTGAAAATGATTTCCATATACCCCTTTACCTTCTACAGTACATAAACTTCTTACCGGTCAAAGTCAGTACTGTTAGTCGTTAGGCTAGGGTTATTTCAGACGAAAACTTGAAAATAGTTTTTGATATTTGACGTGACAAAAGATATATTCAACAAAATTTTTTTATGAAGCCAACGTCAATCAATTGATTTTGAAAAAAAAATAAAAAAATTCACTGTTTAAAGGAAGAATTTTTTTAACAAATATTGGAAAAAAATTCAATATTAGCGATTTTTGGTGAACCAAACAACTGGTATTATTCTTTGCAAATATATGTTTTTGTCACAACCAAATATCGAAAAAATATCATTTTCAGGGGAAAAAATATGCGAAAGATGACTTTTATAAAAACATCATGGGACGAATGGAAACGATAATTGCCCATCATAAGAAAATTTCTTCAGAAAATCACTTTCTCTATGTGTAGCATATACAGTGAATAAAAGCTTAGACATAAATGAACAAACTAATACACCTTACATGTCCCAATTTAAAAACACTGGTTATAATTAATCTGGTTTATCCTAATTAACTACGTGACAAATATACCGGTCGCGGGTCGTTGGAATGACTAACTTAAAATTTAGTTTTACAGGTAAAACCATTGTCCTAACAATCCACCAACCGGGTTTCCGGATCCTCGAGCTCTTCGACCGGATTGTTTTGCTTTCCAATGGGGTTGCAATCCACAACGGTTCACTAAAGTTTCTCGAAGAGAGGCTAAAGTTTGCTGGATATTGCATTCCTCGCCACGTCAATGTGCTCGAATTCGCCATTGATGTCACCTCAAGGTTGGTTATTCAGAGTTCAGAGATTTTCAACAACCAGTTCTTTGATGAAGAAGAAGAAGAAGAAGAAAACAAGCACAGACCACCCGCAAACCGCATCGAAGAGAAGCCATTTTCGTACCCGAATTCGCACTTCGAAGAAGTGGTTATACTCGGTGAGAGATTCTGCAAAAACGTGTTCAGGACTAAGCAGCTCTTCGCCACAAGAGTTATACAAGCCCTCATTGCTGGATTAGTCCTCGGCTCAATTTTCCTGAATGTTGGCAACAACCAGGACCCTGTTTCCTTACAAACCCGGCTCGGGTTTTTCGCATTCACCCTCACCTTCTTGCTCTCTTCCACAACCGAAGGCCTGCCCATTTTCCTGCAGGAGAGAGGAATTCTAGAGAGAGAGACTTCAAGAGGAGCTTACAGGGTTTCTTCTTATGTCATATCAAACACCCTTGTTTTCTTTCCGTTTCTACTACTAGTCGGCCTTCTCTATTCCTCCTCTGTGTACTGGTTAATCGGTCTAAGGCGTGAAATCGACGGTTTCCTCTTCTTCTCCTTGGTTGTCTGGATGGTGGTTCTGATGTCGAATTCCTTCACAGCTTGTTTCAGTGCTCTGGTGCCGAACTTCATCATGGGGACGTCAGTCATCTCGGGTTTAATGGGGTCTTTCTTCCTGTTTTCTGGGTATTTCATATCAAGGGAGAACATACCCAGTTACTGGATTTTCATGCATTATTTGAGCCTGTTCAAGTACCCATTTGAGTGCTTCATGGTGAACGAGTATGGAGGGGAAGCAGGGAGAAGAAGGTGTGTGGAAAGTAAAATGGGTGTGTGTGAATTGTATGGTGATGGGTTCCTGAGGCAACAAGGGGTGAAGGAATGGCAGAAGTGGAGCAATTTGGCTGTGATGATGGGGTTCATCTTGGGTTACAGGGTGTTCTGTTTTATGATTTTGTGGTACAGATGCAGCAGAAGTAGAAAATAAAACTGATGGTTTTTGCCTTCATAGTTTTACCTTGTTCTTGGCTTCGACAAGTTACAAACAACTAGAGGCAAGGTCCCCTGCCCCGCCTGCTCCCCTCCCGAGTGGCGAAAAGTGTCAAGGAGCGAACTCAAGGAGACGCGGGTGAGCCAGCTGAGGATCGAGGGAAGTCCCGGCCCAAGGACGAGCTGGGTTGCTTCTCCTGCGCACCTTTTCTTCTTCGTGCCGAATAATTGTCTATTCATGTACTACGTGATGATCCCTCCATCTGTGACTGTCTCAGATTGTCTTATTTCTTTAAATTTGTTTACAACGGTAAATATATGTAATCTCCGTCACACATATGATTTGAAATGCTGAAACATTTTGGAGGTGGATTTCATCTGTCCGTTGGGTGTATTTGCTCAGCTATATTTTGGTAAGAGTTCAATATTGGTGACCCCTTGATTTCGCCAACAAGCATTGGGGTTGGGTCAAAAACTGGGGCGTTTGGTAAAGGGGAAAAATAGTAGAAAATACTCCTGAGGTGATCGAGTTAAGTATGTTTCTTTAGCATCTCTACAAAATCTATAGTTGTATCATGTATGGCTCCAATGTTAGCCTTTAGCCATTGTCTGTGGCTTCGGATTATTTGTCTGGAATGTCTGTCCCAATCTCCTGTTCGATGCGTATCTCTCATGAACAGTCACTCGTAACTAACTCTGTTATGTCTTTGAGGATCCAAAGGACGAAGTGAGGATAGACGTTCTAGACAGATAGAGGATACGAAGCCATTATCAGTCATCACTTCAATCCGGTTTCATTCGCAACCCACTAATTTTTTCTTTGGCAGAAGAATAACATCATTTCGTGTATAAGAAAGGAAATACAGAGAGTTGATCATGGTACAAATCAACAAAAAAGCAACATATAAAAAGCACAGTGTCATAGCTTAAATGCCTAAATGTAGCATGCCATTATGCCATACATGTATCTGAGGGCGCGCGAAAACAGCATCGCCAAAATCACCAATAGAAGAAGCTTGGAAGAGATCCCTTAAAGATAGAGAGGTACTACCATACAAGCAACCCTCTCCAACAAAAGCCATCTATTGAAACTTAGTTCCATAGGTCTATCTACCCAAATACTACTAACAACTAGCATGAGTAGAATCGTCATCATTCGTCACACGATTGACAAGTTTAGGAATATTTTACATTGGAATGGGCTCGGATTTAACATTGCTTTCTTAATTAGCCTGCATTTCGAGTTTCATGAGAGTGCCCAATATGTTGAAACCTTTTGCTCATTAAATAGTTACTGCATTGGTTCACAATTTTGGATTGAAATTTTTGAGTTAAAATCTAAAAACATGTGATTGGATGAGTTATTTCAAAGATGAATGGGTCCTTATATTTAAGAGTCAGCAGAAAGGAAAAAAAAGATGAATGGGTCCTTATATCTAAGAGTCAGCAGAAAGGAAAAAAAAGAAAAATTCACGAATTATACTGTGCGGGTCAGCAAGTAGGCAAAAAGTTCTGTCTCAAACTTTATCTCTCTCTCTCTCTCTCTCTCTCTCTCTCTCTCTTTAATTACTAAACACATAGTCAGACTTGTTGTACACGTAGTCAAACTTTAAAGTTAAAAGAGATCGATTGCCGACAACTATCTCAAAAAGCAATTTTTGGAGTTTAAATTGTCAGCTCTTTTTGATTCCACAATTTTTTGCATTCAAAACTTTATTACGAGTATGAAATAAAAACTTAAAAAGCCCAACCGAACACAGTGATTCATATTTTCCAATTTGTTTGTCTAATTTTGGAATTTCAACTTACAGTATTAAGGTAACATAACATTGAGTTTCTAAACATAACATTGACACTCTTTTCAATGCATAGTATTGTACTCTAGATTTATTTGTTTGTGCTATAAAAAAGCGAATGGCATAAATAGAAACTTTCAAGAGTCAACTTGAAATAAACAAACATTTTAAGATATGATAAAATAATAACAAATTGAGACGGAGAGGTACCAAGGAGAATAAACAAATCAGGACGGGGGATTAGCGAAGAGAGGCAAAACATTCAAATCAAATTACCCGGGTAGACCCAGTAGGCATAGTTTAATGAGCATTCTACTTTAGTACTACTACTATTTGACACAGTAAAATGAAGTACGCGGTTAAAGTCTAAATTTACTAACAAGGAGACAAATAGGTGTCACAGTGTACGTATATAATTACGGAGTCTATACTCCTCACATCACATGGAGCTACACAGAGAGAGGGAGAGAGAGCGGGGCTAGATGTGTGCTATCAAACTAATGTTAACTTGGGCGTGTACTCCGGGATCTCGAAAAGCCTTTCCTATCTTTTGCTGATTTAGGTTTCAGTTACGAGGTTGATGAAGCCAGCCAGAGGTGGCCCGCTTTTCCGACTCTCTCTCTATCTCTCTCTAGATTCTGCACCCTCAGCTTCAAACTCCGAGCTTTTCAAGCCCTAATTTCAAATTGAAACCGTCCGACGGTGAGTCGTTTGTCTAATTATAACCGTTTTGGCGGTTAGATACAAGGCTTGATTATTTATCTGAATATAATTGGCGTATTTGATCGTTTTGTTCGTCTGGATCTGCAAAATGTTGGGACTTTTTTGAGGCTTTCCCTTTCGTTAGCTACGTACACACGCTCGTCTACTCACATGGTCGCGTAGAATGCATTTCTTCTTCACATTTCTGTTCCGCGGATTGATTTTACTTGACGGCCATTTTTGCTATCTTTCATTTTCAACTGCCATCTCTGTTTATATATCTTGTTTGTTATCCTTGTTCCCCGGTATTCGAATTTCCATGGTTTTCGTGTTGGATATACTAGATGCCCAGGCACACACAATGCGTGTGCAAGTCATATTAGGTAGAAGAGGAAAAGGTGAAAAATCTTCAATTGAGCTTAATGGTGATGAAATTTGAGACGTGGAAGTTGAAAAGAGGAGAGAAGAAAATTAGGGTGGCAGTTTTTTTTCCTCTTCTTGACAGTTAAAGGGGTAGTTTAGGAAATTAAAAATGCGAGTCAGCTTCATAACTGCCTTTTACAATAGTAATAGATACATCTATGCAGTGTTATTAGCAGTCATTATGCAGGTTTTGCGATTTTTTGGGCATTTATTATGCTTCTCTTTTATTTTTTAAGGTTATTGTGCAACTGGGGTTATGTTATTCTCTCTCCATCTCATAACTGCACCTGGAAGGCTGGAATTGTGTGTGCCAAAAAACATATACGCTTAGAATACTAGATATATCTCTACCGCCTGTGCAATTCGCAGAGGATTAGTCTTGTCTCGGGATATTACATTTTGCCTTTTCTGTTATTTCTTTGCAGATTTCGTGAGAAACAGGAAATTTAGTTTGCTACTGAGTTATACTTGGGCTTTTGAGCTGGTGTTGGTGAACAGAGAAAACAAAGGAAAACATTTATTGAAGGATGCTGCAATAGGTAGGTAAAGAGTTTTTTGGTTTGTTGGGTATGTAGTTGGTAAAGATGTTGTTTGGCGAAGCCATTGAGAGTTTGCACGATGATGGTTTTGAGGGTTCAATGAATGAAAGTCGCACTTTTAAAGAGGTGTTCTTTCGAAATGACAGTGATACCAGTAGTAAGAGGTGTATTGTTACCGGAGCTATTAATTTTGATCGCAGTAATTGCATGGATAGGTCGTTATGGTCAAACAGTGAAAACTCATCTGTAACAAGTCTGCTAGATTCTGGTAATGTAACGGAGGATTCAAGGGATAATTTTGCAGGGAGATGTTTTTCAAATGGTAAGCGAATGAAGTTCTCAGTTGATGAGCTTTCTTATTCTAGACCTTATTCCAGAGGGGTTCTGAATTCATCAGGTCCTTCTAAAAAACTTGTGTCTGGTAGGTCTCAATCAGCTTACCAAGCAGCTTCCCCATCTGTCTGCCACACTGTTACGTGTCGTTTAGTTGAATCATCCAGTCAGGTTGTCACTTCTAGTTCCTATCTGCTAAATCGACCTGCTGTGACCAACTCGAGTAGTGAAATGGGTTACATGGATGTTTCTAAGTCTAGGCTGCAGGGCTTGGATGGAAGTGATGAGAAGGACGTGAATCTATGCAGAGCTATTGCTCTGCATGTGCCTCAGGAGAGCTCTGAAACCCAACTGTTGGTTACATCCCCATCTGTCACTGTTGCAAATAAGTCTTTATCTCGCCGATGTGCTGAGGAAAAAAGGAGGAAGAAATCCAACTTTGATGAATTGGTATTAGTTAAAACATCATTCGATAGAGATTCCATGAAGGATCCTCGTCCTCTTCTACGCCCCCACATCCAAAACCTGCTTAGAGCGGCAGGATGGGAAATTGGGAGGCGTAATAGAACGGATAATATCAGAGGGGAATATCTTTACTTTCCACCTCGTGGAAGACCTATTCGCGAGTTTCGTAGAGTTTGGAAATTGTGTGGTCAGAGTTTGTTTCCGGACAGAAACATTATTGTGCAGGAAGATGGTAACCAGTGGACCGATGCGACTCATTTCTGGGGTGATCTATCTAGTACACTTGATAAAATTGAGGAAGAATTGGATAAGACAGAAACTAGTTCTATACTGGCACATTTGTGGTATCTTCTGGATCCCTTTGCAATTATGGTGTTTATTGACAAAAAGCTTGGCACTCTAAGAGCAGGAAAAGCGGTCAAAACAAAGAGAAGTTTGGTGGTTGATACATCTGAAAAATGTGATGCTAGAGAAAGGGCAGTGCGAAGTTCTGGGTCGATTATTCGTGTTCGTAGTAAGAAATGTGGTACTGGAAGTTCTGCTTATTTCAGAAAGTTGCAGAGAGGGGCTGTAAAAGCTTCGAAGGTGGTATCAAGTTATGTGTCCGAAGACAAGTGTACAAACTCCACTAATACTGTCGGGACTCAATGTCGGAGTTTCGCTGGGAGCGGAAGAGCCAGATATGATCTGATTTCTTCACGAGCTTATGGGTCAGATGCCACAGGTGACCTGTCCAATAGTTGCCTATTTGACGTTCCCATCACCTATGGAAGTGCAAATATCATGCATGGTGGGTCTGACCCTGTCTCTCCCCATTATGATGTCAATTCAAATTCGTTTGATAGTCACCGAGCAGCCCATAGTGAGGAAATGGCTTTGGAAGTCAAAATAGATGTATCAATGGGATCTTTTCAAGGGAACACTTTCTCTCAACATTTTGAGAGTCAAAATGTAGCTAGGGTCATGCAACCTTCTGAGCATATTAAAAGTGAGAAGTGCATTGAAGGTTCAAAATATAGGATGAATGGTGCTATGCGGAAAAAGAGGGCAACCAACAAACCAAAAAGGACATCTGAAATCAAACAGATGACCTTGTATCCTTATGATAGGTTAGATCCATCTGCTTCTAATAGTACTGAACCATTTGACTTTAATATGAATAACGTTTGGTTAGAGTCAGTAGGACACAAGGACTATTTTATAGCTACAAATGGAAGGATTGATACAAATTTCCAAAAGTCGTTTAATTGCTCTTCTCAGTACTGGAATGGGGAGAAACCATCTCAATGTAGAAAAGTCCCTGGAGGGAAGAGATCAATTAGATGCCGTCTTAAGGATGATGATCTTTTGATTTCAGCTGTTATAAAAAACAAAACCTTTGGATCCTCTACCAAACAGCATTCTCAGAAAATGAAGTCCCACAAATCAGAAGCTCTGAGGAAACGCAAGAGCCAAAAGGGAAGTTGCCGGTTGCTTCCAAGAAGCTTGGGTAAGGGTGCGAAACACATTGACGGGAAGTGGTCCCTCGCTGGTGTGAGAACAGTATTGTCCTGGTTGATTGACTCGGGGGTTATTTCTCTTAATGAAGCGATACAGTACCGGTCTTTAAGGGATGATTCTGTTGTAAAAGATGGCTTGGTTACTCGAGATGGGATCATATGCAAGTGTTGCAATCAGGTGCTTTCTGTCTCCGAGTTCAAGATTCATGCTGGTTTCAGGCTGAAACGTCCTTGTTTGAATCTTGTTATGGAGTCGGGTAAGCCTTTCACCTTATGCCAGCTCGAGGCTTGGTCAGCTGAATACAAGGCTAGGAAAAGTGCCACTCGAACTGTTCAAGTTTATGCATCGGATGAGAATGATGACAGGTGTGGCCTGTGTGGCGATGGTGGTGAATTAATATGCTGTGATGATTGTCCATCTACTTTTCACCAGGAATGTTTATATGCACAGGTTTGTCTTTTCCCTGCTTTAATCGTATCAGTACTGTAGTACATGCTTCATATCTTCTATAAATCTTGTTTCAGAAGTATGCCTTGTACTCTTCGCAATTATTCTAGTTCATTGCCTTGAGATCTTGAGTTTCAGTTTCAGCTCTTGGCAAACCACCAGAAATCTATGTTACTTCCATTCATGTAGGTTCTTTGCCCATGGAGAGGCAAACGGATCAAACTAAACAGGTTGACCAAACGCTCAATAACTTAGATTTTGGGTGAACAAACAAAAGTTAGAGGGAATTTGGGACCTCCAAGTATTAGAGCTCAGAAACCATACGTGATCACCAATTGCCCCAAAAGTGTAAGCAGTTGGGAAAAGAATGTATTTCTACTGCAAGCAGTTGTGTAACACTTGTTAGTTATTGCAGACTCATAACTACTGCAAACATGATATGGTAGTAACCAAATCATCCTGATTCTACCATTCGATGCATACCTTAAAAACTTTAAAATAGTGAATTATTGCTTCCTAAATATTATGGATAATTGTCTAGAAAATCCTTTAGGTAATCAATTTTGAGGTTTCAGTTACTTGGATTTGACAAAGTTCTAGAGAGCATAAGATTATGTGTATTTACCTAAATGTCATTTCAAGCCATCACTTGAGAAATTCGTATTTCCTTGTCTAATCAGACTGCTGACGGTGGATTTAATTATCTTGTTCACCCAAAGTCTTGGGTCCATGTTTTTAGTTTGTGGCAATCATAATACTCCCTCCGTCCCGATTTGTTTGTCCACTTTTTGACTTTGCTTTGTCTCAATTTGTTTGCCATTTGACTTTTAAATGGATAAAATTCCCATTTTGCCCTTACTTTTTTGAAATAAAGTATTTTTTCAAAAAAATTGAAGGGTAAATATTGGAAAGTACACTACTTTTAGATGTAATCATTATGCTCCCTAAATAAAGTTGGATTTTCAATATTAGACAAACAAATTGGGACGGACGGAGTAGCAATTAAGGGATTGACTCAAAAGGGCTTACCCAAAGAGACGTCAATTGGGTTTTGGCTTACACATGCCTCACTGCTCATAGGAGTGTGTTCTCTGGATTCCGCATACAGAGCCCTGGAGGTCACACATTCTTTCTCAGGGCTTTGCCCTCTGGTAATAAGTAGCAACCACTGGAACCCACCTAAAAAGGCTTGGCAAGGGTGTTGCTCACCCCTCCAACATATGCACCCAAGGTCACCCATGGTCCCATGCAAAATCCCAACGTGGATAAGCTAGTTTGTGTTAATCCCGCAATAGGGGAGAGTGCAGACTTACATTCCCTTGTAATCTCCTTATGAGCATTTACCACGTCTATCCTCTCATTTTTCTATTATGCTTGCCAGCATTAGATTTGCACCCAAGAACTTAATGGGAATACATCTGGAGTCTCTAAAATTTTAGGATGACTTGCCAAAATATGTTGATAAAATTTTGCCCCAAGATAGGAAGTGAAGAAAGAATGGAAGGGAGAAAATAAGGGCAATGCTGTAATTATCACTAGAATAGGTTATGCCTAATGTGTAGCTCTAAAAAGACCTATATATAATGCTTACTGTACATGCCCCACCAGACATAGTATGGTTTTGATGGACGAATTGGTTGTAGAGGATGACCAAGATGATTAAGATGTTTATCTCTTCCGGAATCAGATCAGTGATTTACGGGAATATGGTTTGATGATGCTTTTTCTTGTGTGTTAATGTTTTGGTAATGTGACTCTCTGTTAGAGTTTTTATGCTTTGTGAGTGTACGTGTTGAATAGTCTCTAACTGAATAAAGCTGATATTTCTTTTACTTGTTTCGGATTTTTATCTGTTTATGACTGAGATATGCCTGAACAAAGTTATCATTTTTTCTATGGGTTCCCTGTTGATTTATCGGCTTGTTCTGATAAGACTGTACTTCCCTCCCTCCCCATTGCTACCTTGTATTGCATATATATTCATTACATACACTTAATAAGAGTTGGCATGGTATCCCTAAAGTTTTACTCCGTATCTCCTTATAGGTGAGAGTTTATTCCAATTTATAATACATGTTTTAGGTCAACTTGAACTTTCATCTTGTGGAGTTTAAGGTTGCCTTGGATATCAAACTCTACTTGATCTGATCTTGTTCCTTTCTTTCAGGAGCTCCCTGAAGGCAGTTGGTATTGCCCATACTGTGCTTGTCGGATTTGTGGTAATGGTGGTGCATATGATAAAGAGCCCTTAAAATCACCTGGCACAATAAAGTGTTCACAGTGCGAGCACAAATGTAATTTTCTCCTCTTAAATCCTAGTTGATTTTTTTGGTCTGATTCAATCGAACCATCGTCAGTAAAACTTTCGTATTTGTATTTCTCCGACCTTGTTGGGAAGAACTTTTTTCTGAATATATAGTGAAAGGGCAACAAGTGATCGCAATATTTTCTTGATTTACTGCAATATTTTGGTGTAATATGGGTTGGTAAATCTTTCTCCAATATTCCTAATGTGATTTGTGTACTTTCTACTTCTCAATTTTGGTAAATGCAACTCTTCTTTCCTTTTCTTTTCCTTATCGCTTAGCATTTAGCAATGATTATTAATTCCCCTGGCAATCTCTGATGCTAGTTGTTTCTTCAAATACTGTTAAAATGCTTATGAAAATCTTGTGAATTTAGGGAGTTTGAATGTGCAGTTCAAGATTTGGAAGTACATATTCTTACTTCTGGTTTTTGTTGGCTTGGAACAGACCACGAGGCATGCCTGAAAGAGAAGGGTACATGTGGAGAACTGGCTTCTGATCCCTGGTTTTGTAGTGATAGCTGTCAAGAGGTAAATTACAGGTTTTGAAAATCATCTTTTTGATGAGCAAATGTCTTAACAGCCCCTTAGAGTTTAAATTATGTAGTCCTTAATAGTCTTTCGTATTTTAGTTTATGTCTGGGGGTGGTGTCTGGAAAATCTATGTTCGTTTGTTGAAATGGTTTAGGGCATCTCTGATTGAACCTGTGGTACATAAGTGTTGAACGGGAAGTCTCATATAAATTTTTTGTGTTGTCATTTACCAAGAGAAAAGGAAAGAAAAAATTTCAGGTCTAACATGCGCGCGCGCACACACACACACACACATATATATATATATTGTTTTTCTCATTTCGTGTAGTGTGCTTGCTTCCATACTGCTACGATTTTTTGATCTATTTTCCAATAATCTTGCAGATTGTAAAAGTGCTTTTCAAAATTATTAGCATAGTCGTTTCTCTGAGATTGATCACCTCCTCAGTTTTGCTGATATATCAAATGGATGATAACCTCATTATGTTTGTAGGACTATCTATTCAACCGGTACATTCGATGGGTGATTATAATGTTCAGTTTCACCTAGAAATCTTCTACTCTTTGGTGTGCTGACTGTTGGCTGCTCAATCTTCCGCTTCTGTAAGCATAAAATAGGAATGGTTTACAGGAGCAACTGACACTTCCTTTTATAGAGCAGAATCGGAACAGGAAGCCACAGAAGAAAAAAAAATACTGTCGCCATACTGAAATGTTGGTTCGGCATTATGAGTATTGTCTTATAGATAATATCTACAGCCATATGAGTAGAAGATAGGTTATTTATTTATTTATTGATTTGCTTGAAAACGAGAAAAGATGTTTCAGTTTGAATATCAGCAGGCAGTTTCACAAAAATCCTCTCTTCACATGATGCAGATGATTTGGTATGTGACCGGTCTCTTGTGTAGATCCATTACCAGGGGACCTTTAGTTTATCTTTGAAAATGGAAATCATATAGGGGACTCCTGATTTTGCAGAAAAAATAAGAGAATTATGCTGTATGAGAGCACATTAGCATGTATCCTGCAATTACATTATTGATAATAATAGTATGACGATTGCACTATCTGGTCATTTGATGGGTTACTCCAAAGACTCCGAGATTGTGGACATGAGTAGAGATTACTTATTTACAAGACATCTTCGATGCATGCTCTCCCTTTCTGGTCCATGTTTCAGAGACTCCCATTTTTTTAATAATAATAAAGAGAGAGAGAGAGAGAGAGAGAGAGAGAGAGAGAGAGAGAGAGAGATCCTAATTAGCATCCGTTCTGCATTTTTCTTGTTGACTCTGGTTTTCGAAAAAATGTAATGAGTTCACTGTTGCCCGCAGGTTTACTTGGGCTTGCATGCTCGGATCGGGATTTTGGATGTTCTCTCTGATGGCTTCTCTTGGACACTTCTGAGGTGCATTCACGGTGACCAAAGGGTACATTCTGCTCAACGTTTTGTTGCTTTAAAGGCAGAATGCAACTCAAAGCTAGCTGTTGCTCTTACCATTATGGAGGAATGCTTTCTCTCTATGGTGGATCCTAGAACTGGCATAGACATGATTCCACATATAGTTTATAACTGGGGGTAAGTTCTTTATCCTTCTGTCTATTGGGTTATTTTGCATCTCTGTGTGTGTTATTTTGCATGGTGATACCATACTATTACCCTTGTTGTCTGAAACTTTGTACATTGTCATGTTTAATGGAGTTTTTATTTTGTGTTCATGTACGTAATTCCAACTTTAGGTTGCACTGTCTACTGGATCTCTTGTTTGTGTTGATACTTCTTCAATATAGCCTTTCATTGAATCCTTTGAAGGAAGCATGTAGATGCTCTCAAATCACAATCTCGGGAAGCATTTTGATCTTCCCATATTTGTGAATTCTTGTTTTGGAACTGTGCTAACCAGTGTACTTTCCTCGTGATTCTTGAATGACTTGAGAAGCTACTGGTTGTCACAGAGTAAAAAGGATAACCTTGCAATTGCTCCAAGTCCTTTGCTAATCTGCACCTGCATAGACGTAGACTTTGAAGTTGTCATTTGGAAGATAAGCTTAGCAAATATATTAGCCATATTCCTAATTTGCATCTCCAGCACTCAGCAGTGAAAGTTTGTTGAAAGATATGTAACTTAATTCCTTGCTATTTGCTTATTTTTGTTCTAATGAAAGACCATTGCATTTGCCTTACGAATTTTGAAGTTTGATCTTAACTGATCGAGGCCTGGACCTTGGAATTTTTTTTCTCCTTTCTTTACTTTGCAAAACTATTTTATTGTGGCTGCAGTTGGATTTTCTTGTTAACTAACTTTTCTTTTTGAGCAGATCACAGTTTCCTCGTTTAAACTACAACGGATTTTACACGGTGCTTTTGGAGAAAGATGATGTGCTTATGTCTGTTGCATCAGTCAGGTAGCTTTGCTCAGCCATCTCCCCTATTATATCAGTAGGCAACCTAATGCTGTCTCATGATAATTGGATGCTTTCACATTTGAGAGTCAGTGGTGAACCTATCTTTAAACATTGCCCGTCTGTTACTGACAATGCTTCTGTTTTGGAACATATGTCAGTACTTAGATAATCTTCCAAATGGCTGCTAAAATGGCAGCAGCCCATTCGATATGATGAGAGTGCCGTAAAAAGTAGTATTAGTGACATGGAAAACTCCTATAGCTTTTGTATCCTCAATTATGCTATTTAGCTACATCAAGTAGATTTCATCGTATTTACGGTTAATTATCCACTATTTTGGGTTTGAAATTTGTTTGTTCCATGTTCTGTTAAAGACGTGTATTTTAGTGCATCAGCCATCATGTAGTAGATCTCTCTCTCTCTCCTTTCTGAGATTTTTCTTCCCCCTATGTGTGTAGGTTTCATACTATATGGTTATGCTCTTACTCATGACTCATGCTTTAATTCACTAGTTCTTTTTCTTTTCTCATTGTAGCTTCTCTTCACTAAATTTCTTGCTTGTCTTGGCCTTTTAATTTGCGGAATAATCCAAGCTATTCAATCCTCAATTTTCGTGCAGGATCCATGGAGTTCAAGTGGCGGAGATGCCCCTTATTGCAACTTGCAGTAAGTATCGTCGCCAGGGAATGTGTCGGCGACTCATGAATTCCATTGAAGAGGTACTTTGTACCCTTGATAAAACATTCATGAGTTCTTAGTATAAAGACACGCTCGTTTCTTGTGCTGCAGTCCTACTTCGTCTCTTCCATGATAACTTATCTCATGAAACATGGAACTTTGAAGAAAAATTTTGGTAGCAACATAGACCTTTGAATGTTTGGATTTCTTGTGCACATCTGGAGATATTTTAGTAATTGAGCAAAGTCCAGTGTCCAAAAGGATAATCAGGTTATTAGCAATGGTATTTCAGATATATTTTTGATATTATAAGTAGATTTTTCTTTCATTTATACAAGATTATTTTACACTTACAATTTTCTATCGATTGTGGTGGTAGATGCTGAGAACTTTCAAGGTTGAAAAGCTTGTGCTATCAGCCCTTCCTAATCTAGTCGAGACATGGACAGCTTGTTTTGGCTTCGAACCCATGGAAGACAAGGAGAGAAATAGCCTGAGTGATATCAACTTGATGGTGTTTCCCGGAACAGTATGGTTGAAGAAGGCCATTTACAGAAATCAAGAAACAAATCAACAAGGTGGTGCCCACATGTTATGTTCTTAGGCCGTGTTTGGATTAAGGATTGGTGGAGTGATCTACCAAGAACAAAGGGAAAAGTTAAGAGGATACTAAAGTGAAGAAGCAAAACTAGTTCTTTGGTTTCGTATCATTTTCCTTTAAACTCTATCATGCCCACCATAAATCCAAAATCCGAACATGGTCTTAATGTATTGCAGTTTTCCTTTTTCAATTCCCCTCAACTGAATTCGGATTTTTCTTGTTCAATATACATTCAGGTCATGCTTCACCCTTCACTGCAGAGGAGCCAAATGGAACAGCTGTTTGCTCTGAGGGCGAGCCCATTGTTGAATCTCGAAAACAATCGGATGGAAGTTCACCAACAGGAATCGGACTTTCTGATTGCATTTACAAGCAAGTAGAGCATGAACACGAGGGTATTTTGCAAAAGCGTTTTTTGAATTTGTCATGGGAAGAGCCAGCTTCAACGGTAGAGGGACACCCACTTGAAACGGTTTGTAATATAGAATCTATGGTTATGTCCGATGAGAGAATACTTTCTTCTATTGAACTATCGGAGAAAGCCCACATGTTACAAGATAGTGCAAAATGATATATCATATTTTGAAAAATACCTGTCTTGAGATATCCAGGATTACTGCATAGCAGCAGGATTTTGCGGTCTTGTTCTTTTCTTTTTTGTTAGTAATGCAGGTGTCTTAACCAGCTTACGTGCACCTCGGTCTTCAAAAGGAAGTTCACGAGCTTATGTGTTGGTTGATGATGCTCCAAGAGTTGCTGGCAAGGAGAATCGAAACTTGAAAAGAGAGTTCCAAGTTACTGTGTGAAAAAACAAAATACAAACCACAAGAAAATGAATGTGTTGAAATTTGGCAGGTGTGCGAGAGAAAAGGTTCTCTTACCATTCGGGTTTCAATTTGCATTACTATTTAGCTTAAAGTTTATAGCCGAAATGAAACTTCGATCAACATTTTACGTACTTCCGAACAGTCCTAACTAATCATCAGACATATTTTATGTACAATTTATGGAACAGTATACGTACAGATTGCTGTTTTAGGGTCAAAATCTCCTACTTTCTTGCAGGCTAAATTCTATACCGTCGATGACCGTCGCCAAATTTCTTGAAAATTGATATTACCATTTCAAAAATTGATGGAGGTACTCCAATATCAGTGTAATTCCAAATCTACTTTCCTTTGTTTTTTTGGAGTGCCAATATCATTTTCCGATTTCTTTTTTTCTTTTTTCCTTCGGGTTTAGCTGATGAAAATCTGGATTCTGGGTTTTCAGCAGTTCAAAGCTGGTGGCGGGTTCCAATGGAAAGGCTCAGAAAGTGTACAGGAGCTCTCTAATCATGCCATGTGATATTCCTCTCTCTCTCTCTCTCTCTCTCTCTCTCTCTCTCTCCTGCGTTTTTGTAGAAAATGCTTAGTGATCGATGTTATTTCACGATAGAAAGTGCCCATGTTGAGAATGTCCTTGGATGCTTCCCCAGAACAAGGCCTATCCCTTTCTGTTGCTGTTGGCGCAAAATATTGAGTATAATGCATGCGGTAATTAAGACTTCGGAAGGGTAGGACCAAAGTTACCTGGTGGATGCTCTCTACATCAACCATCTCATTTGACTAAATGATGATAAGAGTACATACTTACTATTCACATGTTTGTCTTTTTGGTAAAGCATGGTGTCTCGGACCAGCTTACGCATGCCGCCGACTAATTTTTACAGACCCCCTTCCACAGTTGTTTCACATGCTTACGCGTGATGGTGAGGGTTAAGTATTATTCTCCCATGTTACCGTTCAAGGTTTGATTCACCTTGTAAGAATATGTCATCGTGTCACACCCGCTAAATTTGTCACCATGTGAATTGACAGGAACACCTAAATAATGCTAAATGATATTTTGGATTTTAGTATCTATCAATTTTTAAGGGTAAGGGAGAACATTATGTACTGGATACAACCCATATATTGAGGGCTATGCATAGCATATTTATGCTCTGCTTTGGTAAACTATTCGATGAGAATGTATGGAAGTCTTGAGCTCCCTCATGAATGACGTTGATTAATATTTGGGGTAGAGATTCAGTTAAATGTGGGGTATAGGTAAGGAGCTTATTAATGATCATTGGGGTTTTTGGTTGACATAGATTGGGATCAAAGCAAAAGAGAAGACCAAATTGAAAAAGAAGACCGGATTGGGATCAAAGCCAGCTTAACTGGAAGGAAAAAGAAAAGGTGGAGTTCAAGTGAAGTTTTTGAATGTTCTGTACACGTTGTATGATTTCCCGAGAATAACTTTTTTACGGCTGTTCCCTAAAGAGTTATTTACGGCACTCAATCTCTATCGTTCAAAAGTGTTTTGAATGGTCTGAATTTTAATGAAATTTTTCGATACTTTTGGATAGTTGCTGCTACAAAACACTTGGTGGAAAAGTTTCATTACAATTCGGATCGTCCAAGACACTTTTAGACTGTCGCGATTGATTGCTGTTGCAAAACATTTGTTTACGGCTGCTCCTTAAATAAGTATATCTCATGATTTCCCAAATTGTATACCGCCTGTATTTCTTTTTATTTTCTTTGTCATTAATTATAAGTTGATGACAATTACATCAATCTCGATTATTCGTTGTTTCAAATAATGAGAAAATCCAATAATAGCATTCAATTTTTTTTTGAACATCAAAAAGAATTTCATTAATCTTGAGGTTGTTATAAGACTAATAGGATCAAGGAATTCACATCTATATTATAAAACAGAGCGGTTTCTGTTGAAAAATATCCAGGCATATCAACAAGAGTAACCTCTACAACCGTTGGATCACTTCATATTAAATTTATAGCCATCGGATTATTTCTTTTTTGAAAGGTAAAGGAAATATTCTCCTAATAAATTTATCATTCCCTATCTTCACTTTTTAGACAATATATCTCTTTGTATAATATAAGAAAATATCTCAAAATGGTAACGCTTTGTGGAGATTCCAAATAACAGTAAGAAATACATTCCATACGGGCATCCGCTAGTACTATTACAAAAGACAACTCTAGATATAAGAGACAAAAAGAATCTAACCCTTAGATCCCCTACTAAAATATAAGAACTCAAGCCAACAGGGCTAGCTCATTGGTTACCTGTGTTTTGTTTTTGTGTCTTGTATTAGTGGATCAAACATTCAGATACGAATTACTCCCTTTTAATTCTCATAACATGTGGAAATTTGTCCTCTGGTTCGGGGTACGTAATTATTTCCAGTACCGATTCCGACTAGAGTTAAGTTCAGGAAACCGAGACCAAAGAGAAATTTGATCAGTTTGGTTGGGTCCAAACTGAAGCGGAAAAAAACCCGCCCTTATCCTGACCGAAAATAGAACCGATCGGTCCGGTTTTTTTGGTCTAAAGTTTTGCCCATGCACCTTCAGTTTTGTCCTTATTTAATTTTTTTTGCCTTTTTAGTTTTACGTCAAAGTTTTGTGGATTATTGATTTATCTTGACAAGTGGAATAAGAAAAGTTAAAAAATTTTACTCTTAACATTTTTGAAAATACCTAGATAAAATTCAAAAAATCGTAATTTTTTAATTTTCCAATTTGTCTCGACAAAGACAAAACAATAACCCATGAAAGATTGATGCAAAACTAAAAAACACAATTTTTTTTGAGTAAAAACAAAACTCAAAAAGTCCAAAAAAATCACTAAAACTCTAAGAGGAACAAGGTCTCACTATTAGCTTTTTGTTGAAATTTTCGGGATTAATTGTTCATCCTGACAAGAGGAATAAAAAAAATGGTCCAAAGTTGAAAAAATTCATATAAGACGGTACTAAAAAAAAAATCAATTATTTGAGATTTTTTCCTTTTAGTGAAACTATTTCTTATTTTTTGTCATGATTTTTTATTTGTAGACTTCTCTCATTGAGACGGATGATTAATCCGAAAAATAAAACTTAAATGTAAAAAAAATTATCAAAATGAAAAATATAACGTAAAACCAGTGACTCACCCAAAATGTCCAAGAGATTGGCAGAACTTTGTGGCCAGGAGTAATTTTTGGCGGCCAATAGGTATGTAAAATACAAGAGAATCGTACATAGTAATTACGTTTTCAATACTTTGTGGCCAAGAGTAATTCTATGCGGCCAAGAGTAATTTTACGCAGCCAGGTGTAATTTGTTGTGGCCAAGAGTAATTATAAGTGGCCAAGAGTAATTCTACGCGGCCAGGTGTAATTTATTGTGGCCAAGAGTAATTATTTGCGGCCAAGAGTAATTCTTCGCGGCCAAATGTAATTTGTTGTGGCCAAGAGTAATTATTTGCAGCCAAGTGTAATTTTTCGCGGCCAAAAGGCATGTAAAACACAAGAGAATTGTGCATAGTAATCATGTTTTCAATACTTTTCGACCAAGAGTAATATTTGCAACCAATAGTAATTTTTCGCAGCCAAGAGGCATGCAAAACACAAGAGAATCGTGCATAATAATCACGCTTTCAATACTTTGCGGCTAGGAGTAATTAGTTGCGGCCAAGAAACATATAAAATACAAGCGAATCGTGACCAAATGACTGATCATATGAGAATCAGAGGACAAAAATTCACACATCTTAGCCACCAAATCAATTCTGTTATCATCATGTCGGCCCTCTCTCTCTCTCTCTGGAATCCAAGGCACCATTGCCCATTGTAGCAGTTAAGGTTTGTGTACCCTGGCTGGACCTGTTTATGTGCTTGTGGTTTTAGCCTAATACTGATCACACCATTAGTTAGTAGTAGTGTTTTTGTGTAACCGTACAACACCACGTGACATGTTGACATTGTATACACGGTTCCACTCATAGTCGGCTGTGTGTTCAAGGGATAGGCTCGAGGCCGACCTGGCTCCATTGATGGATCCACCATGGAATTCACTATTCGAGTACTGGTTCATTTTTTTGCTTTGCGGCAAGATTTATGCAGATTTGTCGATTGGGATTAGATTGGATTAAATCATGTGGATAGGTAATGGTGTTGTATAAATGACATTTATACCCAGTATATACCGAGTAGCATGGTTGAATTTTTTATTTTTTATGACATAGAGAAAGCAAAGAACTCTATGATATAAAGGTTAAGTTTTTTTTTTTTTTTTTTTTGAAGTCCGGTATAAAGGTAAAGCTACAAAGCTGCTTACAAAAGGATACAAAGAAATTAATATTGATTATAGATTTTAACTTTGGAATAAAAGGATTAGTTGAGATGCAAATAAGCTGATGATGTACACCTTAAGCAGTTAAAAAGAAAAAGAAAGTTATGCTAGCTAACAGAACTTTTTATACCAAATGGGACATGCATAGTGATAAAGAACTACAACCAAGCCCATAACTAACAAGATACAGGATACACGAGGAAACGAAGTACTGTCAACTGATGATGCAAACGAATCCTCGATCCAAAGTAATGGAGAAGACAAAGAGGCAAGCCCCCGCTGACATGGCAGGCTTCGGGGGTGAAGACTGGAAAAGAACGCCGAAATTGGCTAAGATTCCAATCTCACGACCACAATGACTAGTGATTGAAAACCCCTCTCTGTCGATTCTTGTCAACAAAGCAAACCAACCAAAGAACCAAACTCAAAATTTGTTCGCCCACCACGTCACCCTCTAGATCTAGAAAAATCTAGGTTGAAAACAAACTGGATAGGGGAAACCAGCCGATGGAAGAAGAAGAAAAGAAACCAGAAATGGTCGGAAACAAATTAAAGAAAGAAAACCCTAATCCCACCCTCTTCTATTATTATTGATGCCCAAACCCCAACGCCGACCTCCCACTACTAGATCTAAGACAACAAGGAGGAGCCGGACGTAAGACAAGCCAACCGTGCACCCAACGGCCGATGACCTACTCGCTGATCTACACTACTATTGGACCTCCACACCCGATTGGCGAAGAGAAACAGAAAAAGCTTTCACATATACTAATATACATTTTTTGGATATTGATGCGTCTGTTACATGTTATCCACCGCTCTTGGGACTGTCGTTGTACTGTTTTCCAATAAACAAAATACTCTCTCACGAAAAATGCAATACCCGTATTATTCTAATCAACTTTTGTACACAACCTGTTTTGATGCAAGCACGTGGGGCATCTGTAGCAGAAAGTCTACGGCCACCAAAGGCAAAATGTGGTGGCCGGCTGTGAGAGCTCACTCCGGACCCCGTACGGATGATTTGAGTCGTTCAATAATTTAAATAGAAAAAAAAATGAGTGGGCTTTGCAAAAAATCAGCTCGATCCGATATATGTAGGTGCTCGAATCAAGCTTTTCATCTTTGGAAGAAAACCAATCTTTCCATTTTTTCCGATTTTATAAAGATTAGAAGCTTGATCCGACCACCTATACACATCGGATCGAACTGATTTTTCGCTTAGCCCACTTGGTTTTTTTAAAAAAAAATATTGAACGGCTCGGATCATCCGTGCGTTGGCCTGCCACCGCATTTTGCCTTCGGTGGCTGTAGTCTTTCTCTGTAGCAGTGGAACATCAAATACAGTAGAACATATAAAAGTTAAGACATGTAAGTGCAATTATTTTATTTTTTGGTTCTGATTTTTTACTACTATAAAGTAGTGGAGTGTTGAAGTAGTGATCGTGAGTAGAGTGACCAATGAAATGGGACATTTGACACCCTGATTATTATTGTTCGTGTTCTGATATTTTCTTAAATAAGATAGTACCAGTACTTGTTGAATTTCGTACTCTTTCTTCTATTTTGAGCTTCTATTTTCCCAGACATTCTGCTTTCCCGGCCAGTACTACGTACGCTTGTTTGGCTGTCTCACATGGCATTTCAGTTTCCTGGAAAATGCTAGCTTTGTCTCCTTCCTTCCTACACTACTTTTCTCGATCACAATGGAATCGGCCGGATTCAAATTCCGTTGGTTTTTAGTCCCTCAGGTAACAACATTTCTCGCAGGAAGATGGATACTCGATCTCTGGTACTTTTTCGACTGGTTTGTGAGTTTTCGTGTTTAATTATAGGCTCTTTTTGTAAAATTTTCGGAAGAGTACGTAGGAAGATATTGAAATGTGAAAAGTCTCACGAGGATGAGTGACCGATGGACCCGAACAATACCGATTGGATTGCCTGAGTGAACTAGGGAGGACAATATTATTGAAACACTTGGGAAAACTATATATTGATTGGTTTTAGAGTATCAAAATATGGAGTATGATATATCCTTATCCCTCCTAGCTATTCTTTGGATTCGAAAAGGACATTCATTAACCTCTCATTTTCTCTCTCCACATTCCATGCACTTTTCTTGGCACGTACTCCTATATTTATTTGGGTTAGATGGCTTTGAATGTTCTCATCCCCGGAAAAGATCGACTTATACCACATACAAATTCACACACAAGCGAGTTTAAGGGCCCCACATACGATGCATTGAGTGTGGAATTCTTACACGTGGATTTGAGGACCCTTTTTGCAGAGGTATAATGCAACGTCTTAGCCCTCCAAAAGTATATTTTTAAATCCTAATCATTAATTTTTGAGATGGACGATTGGAATGATGCATTATACAGTGTCCTTGAATCTTTTACACTATATATGTTCGTTCTTGTATAAGTAAGTGTACACATATGGATAAAACATTAATATGGTAACTAATAAGTGTACACACGAATTCACACAGTTACACAAGAATGAACATAGTGTAATCGATTCAAGGGCATTGTACAGGGGTGTAACGCATCATCCCAACTATCCATATCAGAAATTAATAATTCGGATTTTAAAAATATGCTTTTGAAGGGCAGAGATGTTGCAATATACTACCTCTATATATAGCATACCTCTCTACACTACAGGATCTCCCAGATCCAAGTCTAAGAATTCCACACACTCCATATGCATTGTGTGCATGTGGGGCCCTTAAACTGTACGAGTGTCTGGGAATAAAACATTATAGTTCCAAGTCTAAGAACTCCACACACTCCATATGCATTGTGTGCATGTGGGGCCCTTAAACTTTGCGAGTGTCCGGGGATAAAACATTATAACATTCAAACCCATTTAACACATAGAAATACGTGCCAAGAAAGGTGGATGGAATGTGGAGAGAGAAAATGAGAGGTTAGAGAGAAGAGGGAGGGGAGGGGTCCTTGGTGATCAGAACCTGAATTATACTGGAGTACCTGGGAAAGAAAGAAAGAAAGAAAAAGGATCGATGATAGATCATCATGGGAAGATGCATGAACGAATGAATGTCCTTTCGAATCCAAATTAAAGAATAGCTAGCTAGGAGGGATATATATACACATACATACATTATCTCAGAAAAGGGATGTGACACTGAGACACAAACAGGGCTTTATTTTGAAAAGGAATCCCACAGTACAGTACTACGTACTACTGGAATTGCTCTTTCTCTCCCCCAGAAATCATGGCCTCTCTCCCATTTCCCTGTGCTCATCACGTGCCCCCTGCTCCATGAAAAAAGTTCCATTATCCAAATGCATACTGTACTACTACTACTATTTTGAGAGAGAGAGAGAGAGAGGGAGAGAGAGATGTCGACTCTAGATATTACGTAGGACATGTTGGATTCCCAACAGTGACCGGATTGGACTGCACAAATTGAGTTTATGGGTTCATTTAGGGAAAAAAAAACGTGGAATTAAGGATTTTTCTTTGTGGACACCGACACATATGGAGTTCGATCGTGGAATATCAATGAGTATATATGATTATTTACTCTAACTCTGAGATTAATTAAAGTTTGAATAACGAATAGAATTATTTTTGACGGTCAAATACGGAAGGATGAGAAGATATTCTGGAGAGGGAGGGAGAAGTAGCTAGCCAACTACCCTTACGAAATACACGCTCGTCCCTTATACGTACATGTGAGATAATAAGTGGGTAGATTATAATCGGTTCTTGTCCAATTCGGTACTTGTAATTTTTTTTTAATTGAGTCCCA
This sequence comes from Rhododendron kiyosumense, assembly GCA_019656275.1. NCBI lineage: Eukaryota > Viridiplantae > Streptophyta > Magnoliopsida > Ericales > Ericaceae > Rhododendron > Rhododendron kiyosumense. The sequence continues at coordinate 401,718 of BPLS01000203.1, read as the reverse complement.
TCTTCATCCAATCCTGTCATTAATCCTAAGTGCTTTTAAAAACCGGGCTATAAACAATCAATGAGGAAATGGCCGGGTGAAACTTTATATGTCCTTGCCTCTTAATTCCCGCCCTCTAATTCTACAATCAAGCATACCCTCTAGAGATCCACAAAATGAACAGAGCAGATAAATGGGGTCGGTAATGGGCTTGCAAATCCAATTGCACAGTAAGATTCACATAAAAACGTCCATGCATTTCCTAACTTGTTTAATTTTATATATATAGTCCCCCCTTTCTTTCCCTTTTCTTTTTAATATAGCTGGAATTAAGGGTCATCATCGGGCCGGGCCGGCCTAGCCCGCCAAGTCGCGGCCCAAGCCCGCTCACGGGCTGGGCTGATCGGGCTTTTTTTTTGGCGGGCCGGGCCACCTACCATAAATTGAAGCCCAAGCCCGGCCCACGGGCTAGCCCAATTGGCGGGCCGGCGGGCCAAAAGCCTTGCAGGCCGGCGGGCGGGCTTAAATTTCCTTGGGCAAAACTAAACCAAGGGAAAAAAGAAAGGATTTTTTGGGATTTTGGGCTAATGGGCGGGCCCGTTGGCGGGCTTTTGGACGGGTATGCCGGGCGGGCTCACGGGCCGGGCCTTCGGGCGGGCAGAGTAAAAATTCATAGGCCCGAGCCCGCCCATTACAAACTACGGGCCGGGCTAACCCGCCCGTTACTCGGGCTCGGGCCGGGTAAAAGCCCGATGGGCCGGGCGGGCTAAGGGCGGGCCGTGGGCCGTCGGGCTAAATGATGAGGCTTAGCTGGAATGCCACTTTCAATAGTAGCTTTTTCATAACATATGATACGACCCAGAAATTGTCTAACAAAGTTAAAAATTCGGGCCAGGCATCTAAATTGGAGGGCTGTTTTATCGACAACATAAAAGGAATACTGAAATTATAGACTCAACACACACGAGGAGAATTCGTTACCTTTCCCATCTTCAACCCCAATACCCTCTCTCTCTCGATCTCTCGACGGTTAGGGGTGTCCAAGCCAGCTTATCGCATACATGCACCTCGACTAGTCCCCTTCTCCCGCAGTCTAGTCAAAGGTAGGCCATCCACACTAACTGAGACTAAAGAATTCACAAGAAACTATTTTCTTGCAGCCTTAACCCGATAATCAAATCCTATTTAATTATGTGAGGAACAAACCCACCAACAACCAAACTTATACTTGGGACTTCTCTCTCTCTCACACATGCTGGCCCAAGATCCTCTATGCCGAAAAATGGTGTGCCGAGTGTATTTTCGGCCGTTGGATCACACAAAGATTTTAAAACATAAAAAAAAAAAAAAAAACTTACACAATCTAACGGCTCAAATGCACTCAACACAGGGGCACATCATTTTTTGGCACAGAAGACCTCGGGCCCTTGCGCTCGCGCACAAACACATGTGCTGATGTACATGCAATGAACATGGGTGGGTTAAGTTCTGAGCCTATGATTATTTGGGCATATATTCTTCAAACACTATGGATCCGTACTCTGACAATCTGGGATTGAAAACTTCAAGACATTCTAAATTCTTGCTTTGCTTCATGTCATTCACATGGTAGGTCAGGGCCTAATTGTTACTCGAAAAGCCCTAAATAAGCTAGGCGAAATTCCAATGTTTGTAATAAGGTCCAAATATATAGATCGAGCATTACTTTCCCTAGTATATGAGAGTTCAATTAAGGGCTACTCCATTGACAAAATTAATGTTGGGTTTCCCCATCCTATAATTTAGCAATTAAGAAGCTTTAAAAGTAGTACTAATGCTTTAATAGTACTGTGCAATTTGCATAGTGTGCTACGTTTTTAGCCATTGTTAATGGCTAAAACTTGGTGTCAAATTTGGATTAATCGAACCAACTTGAAGGTTAGAATGGAACAGAATCAACTGGGAGCTCCAAGAAAGCACAATTCCATCTTATTATTTAGTTTAGTTTCATGCATATATAAATATTTAAGATATTTGCAGCTCCAAGCCTCTAATTAATTCATGGACTACATATAACAGGGCCTAGATCAAGGGTTTGTTTAGTTATGGGGTGTTTGGGAGCCTATTTTTTGACTTTTCATTTTTACATTTTTGGATTATGATTAGAATGTATTTTGAATTTGGTAAAGTGTTTGGATAATATGTGCAGAATGCATTTTGCAATAGGAGTAGTGTTCGAAAGATATGAGATGAAATATGATTGATTTTTTACTATGTTGCCCCTGGTTATATAATGGTGCTTAATGTGTATGAAGAATGTTTAATCAATTTTTTTATTTAAATTTTATTGTGAAATTAAAGCAGCATATAACTACCCCACTTAACAAAAACCCTCCCTGTGGATTCTATCCTCTTTTTGTATCTATCGATTCTATCCTCTTCCACAGAAAGAATGAAGAATCACCAACACTCTCTTCACGCATGCAAAACCCAATCCCTTCACCGGATATGTATGACGCAGTTGTATGGCAACCGGAAAGAGACTATCTCCGGCACAGCAATTCGCGCCGCTCAAGTCCAATTTTCCGGTGCTGGCTTCTCAATGAAGGATTTGTGGAAGATGAGTATCAGATTGTGGAGAGGGATAGCGTTCACATGTGACGAGTTTTGGGGAATTATTGACAACCATAGAGGGTATGGGGGTCTTTTGGTATGGCTGCTCTCCGAGAATGGGAAAAACTCCTCTTCCCTTCTTTTTCACTTCTCTTCTCCTTTCTTCAATTCTCGAAACCCATTCTCATGGAATGAGTTATTTGTTTTTCAGCAAAACAGCCAAAATGGAAAAATGAGAAACAGAAAATGTGAAAATGAGCTGCCAAACAGCCTATTACTAGGCCACATAATTGGAAATTATGGGGGACCCTGTTGTCCCCTAGAGACAAGTGTTACGCCCCATTCGTGCCATCCATATTTGACAATAGACGGTTGAGGTTTCTCCTCGGCTGGATGGCTCACATAATTGCTACCAAGTGAGAGAGTCAACCCTTCTCACTCCTGTAAGTATCTTGGAGCGATCTTGAAAAGAGACAGCTGGTTCGATCGATTTCCGTTGGTGAGATACTTGACATCCTTGCTTTCCCTTTAGTTGAATAAGTCGTAATGTAGCTTAATTAATTTCCCTTTCTTTTCCAAGAGAGCACTACCGGTGAACTAAAAACCTTAATTCCTTGGTCCTATCTCTATAAAGAATGAGGATTGAAATAATTAAGCTATAGGGATTTGTTTCCCAAGATAGGACTGTTCCCAGTTCTTCCCATTAATCCTGTCTTTGGGCCGAGAAATTTTTCAGTGCCGAGCGGGTATATTCTACGTGGTGTCCGCTGAGCACTTTTGAGCTGTTTGATGCATTGTTGGATGGCTCAGATTGAAACATTCTCTCTCGTCTCACCCCTCCTCTTTCTCTCTCCTTTTTCAATCCGAGCCGTCCAAAATCGCATCGGATGGCTCAGATGTGCCGAACGGACACCACGTGATACCCACCCGGCACTGAAAAATTCCTATTCCCTCCAGCTTGTCTGCTTTGGAGGGTTACCTATAATTTGACATTAATTACCCCAAGTTGATTCTGATTCACACAAAACAGAAAAATAAATCCATATCCACTAGATTAATAAAGTGACGTTGTTATTCAGATAAAGATCTTAAAATAAGGACCTAATATGCGGACCTCTCATTTCTCGCCTTTCCCAATTGGATTTCAATGATCCGAGCTGCTCAATGTGTTCAGAAAGTGATTTTAAGGGTACCCGCGAGAAATCGGCAAAAAAATGACTGGGAAGAGCTTGATTTGAGCAGTTTTTTATTTGAACTGTTAAGTAAAAAACAAACAAAAATTGCTCGGATGAAGCTCTTTCCTATCTTTTTTTTTTGCTAATTTCTTGCGGATACCCTTAAAATCATATTCTAAACACATTAAGCGGCTCGGATTATCGAAATTCGATCGGGAAATGGAGATCCGCATTTTATTAAAATAAGGAGTCCTTATAAGAAGGGGACTCGTGTGTATATTAAAGGCTTGTCTTGAAAATAATTTTAAAGGCTTTTAATTCGATGGCATCTCAAGTGGTAAACCATATCCACTTGATCAGGTCACAAACCATCAATTACTAGTACAACTGGTTAGAAATGGAACAAAAAAATTACTATTGGAGGGTTGGTGAACGATGGAACGTAGATAGGTAATTTTTCTCAACACGTTACCGGCCCCTTGTCCACTTTAATGAATTGAGGTACGTGGTCGTAAACTAACCCTAATACCTTGAAATAACAACTAATTTTCCAACGAAGTTGTTGCCATTCTCAAAGAAAGAAAGAAAGCGTGCCCACATGTACACACAACTTGTTCTGTGTCTTGTTACTTTAATGGAGTTATTGATCTGCTAGCTAGCTAGATTGGTAGAAAAATAGGGAAGCAGCCAATGGCACAAATTAACTTCAAATAATTAATCAAAGGAAATTATTATGGGATCCCTCCTTCCAAACCTTAATTAGCATATGGACCATTTATTAACATCAAAGTCAAAAGGGAATTAAACAGTGAAGCTTACTAGGAAAAGTATATATAAATATAAAAATGTTTAATTACGAAACCCAATGGATCAGATGAATCTTGGGGACCAATTAGTGGTACAGTGAACCTTCCCTAGAAGATGTAAACATCATAACATGATTCTGTGTAATGTGCTTCGTCATCTCAACATATATAAATAGTTAGGAAAATAACCCGGGGACCTTGCTGTCCCGCATGGGTGTTGGCTCCATTCGAGCTGTATGCTCAGCAATGAACGGCTCAGAATTCATTTCAGTTGAACAAATCTTAGCTGTCCAATCGAGGTAATTAAAATCTGAACCGTCCATTGATGAGCATGGACGGTCTTGATGGGGCCAACACTCATGCTGTCCCTAGGGTCCCCCATTTGCGTATGCTATTAACATAGTGTAGGGCATGCGCCTGATCTTTAAATGCACTGTTTTTCGCACTCCTCGTGATCTTTTTTATCATTCACAGACTTCTCTTTTCGTTTTTATTCATGTGATTTTGCTATAATATCCCTCTTGATGTGTGAAAATTTAACTAACGGAAGGGTAAAGGAGTAATTTCACATGAATACAAAATAGAAAATGACTGCATATGGATAAATAGAGAAGCGCTAAAACACTGCCCGAAATTCATAACGTTAAATTTGAATTCACAAGCTTTATAGAGAAATTCCATAACGTACATTTAGAAATAAATTTATAGCATCGATTTTGAATTCACAACATTACATTTGCTATGAATTCTATGCAAATCTTCAGAATACTTAAACGAATATTATGAAATCAATACAATTTAAGGGACCCATATATATTGTATGCACCTAAATATATACTAATTTAAAATAATAAATCAACATCGATTTTAACGCACATTATCCAATATTCTAGAAAACAGCTCCTTGATATTTGAATGTTTACTAGTATTATTTTTCCTTGATTTTTAATTTAATTACTACAAATCTGGCAGAAGAATCCAAAGATTCCTGAGCTGAGGGTCGCCGGATCTTTTCCCTCCTCAGTGCAGTTGGATGAGGCTGTTCTTGTTATGGGTATCAACATATATACTACTAGTAAATTAAAATGCAATAAGATTTATTAATTTAATTTTGGATTTTGAAATATAAAAAATTAAGGGGTCCGATCAGAAGGAATCAGGCATGACGTTGGTGTCCTTGATTTGAGGTCACCCTGTTTCTGCATACCATACAATTTTAAATATAAAATCAAAGTGATGCCAAATTTAAACTACAAGCAAGCTAGCAAAGAAGAATTAATTGTTATGTAAAAAATAAGCAAGTAATTATATAAAGAGAAAATTTATGATGTAATTTGTGTATAACACAAAAGAAATTAAGGGTAATTTGATGTTATGAAAAGTGAATAATGAATGAGTTTGATTCTACTAAACTATGTACCAGATATGCATCCTACTTAAAGTTAGTGTTGTGTTCGACTCTGTTTACGTCAATGCTATATTTTACTTGATCCTACTTCTGCATGGGTCTAGCATGCTGAGGATCGAAATAGGAGACATAATTCACATGGATATAGTGGATAGTGTGCCTTGAATTTAGCCCGTTGACATGAATCCGACATGATCTTGTCTCGAGCAATTTTTCTGATAGTAATAGATAGATAATCGACATGAATTCAACATGATCTTGTCTATCGAGAGCAAATTTCCGCCCGTGAAAGATAAATGTTAGAGATTTGGTAGTTAGTAGTTACTCCTAGGCCCTAGTTAGCTATAATGTTTCATCATCACCTTTGATTAATTTGGTGAATGTTTACATTACTAACGGTCTTAAGATGAACTTTTTGACTTTCTTTAAGAATTTTATCAAAGGCTACATGTAACTTTTGACTAAAGTAAAGAGGAAATCGCCCTAATTCCTCGCTCGATCTCCATCCTTAATTTAACCTTTATACGGCTTTAGTCAAGCCAGAAATTTTACATACATAAGAATTATGTTGAAATAATCTACCTATCCCAATGTTCCTTTTGATTTTCCATTAAAGTCTAAGGTTCAAAATCTTACATGTGTTCTCAATTCTAGTACATAGAAAGTTTTCATCCGACTTTAATTGAGCTCCCCTCGAATGGATGGTGGAATTGAATCTCTGGAATTAGTTGAGGTGTGCGTAAACTGACCCGAACACTTGAGTATATAAAAAAAGAAACAAATTACAAACATGTTGGCATTCGACAAGACAAAGCTACATAATAAGAAGCAATGTTTACAATAAGGTGAAACTGGGGCGGATACGCGTTAAGACTAGGGGGGTCATGTGCCCCTAGATTCTCAATTCTTTCACTTATACCCTTGTTAATTCATAGTATCTTGATTAAATCTATCACTCTTATTTCATAGTATCTTTAATTCATAGTATCTTGATTAAATCTATCACTCTTATGAGTCTCAAATTTTACAAAATTAAAATGACTCCTAAAATAAATTTGTTTATCTTTTTCTATCAACAATAACTACATGTGTAAGTATCTTCCCTAATTGATCCCGTGGTCAGTCACTAATTGCTAAATAAATCTATTGAGATTATATTGTGTTTTTGAGATTTAGAATCCTAATTCAATTGCTAAACATTTCATTGTATGATTTGATTTGTTTTCAAACTTATGTGTTAATTGCATGTGAAATTAGTCCTTTGCAATTTAGTAAGAAAGCCCATCGCGAGTAAAACTTATAGAACTTAAAACAATATTATGTTAGGCAGGAAGAAAACATTTTCAAGCTTATAAATAATATGGGTCCCGCTTGTGTGAAATTTATGGATGCGTCACTTGGTGAAACTGTCACATGATAAAACTATTTGCATCTGATTATTTATTTACTGTATTTATTTGCTCAGTGAAAAGATGAGCTAGGGCAACCAGCGTAGTAAAACGGGGCCTTTGGAAGTGAGCATACCCATTATGTACCCACCCGCCCTAGAATGTCCGCATCTGAGCTATAGCTAACGCGGGTAGATAACAAATTTTTGTTGCTTACCAAGTCGTGAGACCCATCACCGAAATTCCACCCGGAAAAGAAAAAAAAAATCAGAGAGAACAAAAAAACAAAACTTCCTTACAGGTACTGTCTTAATGTCCCAAAGGAAACAGAGAATAAATTGGTAAAATTAACACCGACAATTCTCGTGAAGGTTTGACTATAAACCACTTAATTAAGGAGTGAAAAGTGGAGGGTCTTTTGGCATTACAGCCGTTATGTTTGGTTTTGGGCTCTTGTTTTTTACCTTCATTTTTCAATCCATTTCATCACAAAAAATTGTCCCTTTTGTGCCCCTCTCTCTCTCTCTCTCTCTCTCTCTCTCTCTCTCTCTCTCTCTTTGCTAATTTGTTATGGGTACCTTTAAAATCACATTTTGAACACATTGAGCGGCCCGAATCATTAAAATTCAATCGGAAAAGGGGAGGTCCTGACTTGATCGTGACTACAGTCCGGATCAGGTCAAGGATCCCTGACTTGATTCCGGTCCATACCTCTCCTTTTCCGATTGAATTTCGATGATCCAATCCGCTAAATGTGTTCAAAATGTGATTTTAAGGGTACCCGAAATAAACCGGCCAAAAAAAATGATTGGGAAGGAGTTGATTTAAACAATTTTTTATTGAATGGCACATTAGGCGGCTCGGATCATCGAAATTCGATCAGAAAAGGGGAGGTGTGGACCGTAAGAGGTGTGGATAGGAACCGGATTGATATATATATATATATATATATATAAATAACCATTTGTGGGGCCCCAGAAATATTTTTGCCCCCAAAATAGCTAAAATCAGAAGGCATCATATCTCAATGAAAAGGAGAGTTATTTATTAATCCTTGGAACTTAAGCCAAGTTTTGACAATAATTAACTCATTATAACCAGCTTGGCCGCTACTCATTATCATCAAGCAATGCAATTAATTAATAATAACGCAATTAAGGGACGTGTTTGGATAAACAAATTGAGTCCAGGTCATCTACATCAAAATTGCCTTTAGGTTGTGATTGGGTGTCCTTAATCTCTGGGAGGAATATGAATTTGATTACCACGTGTCAAATTCAATCAAATTCCTAGTAATTCGATATATAGTGTGATTTTATTCTGATATTTGGATTAATTCAGTAATATTGTACAGGAACTAATTATTTCAAAAATTTATTGGTGTTGAACAGTTCCCTGTTTTCTGGATTAAGCCATGAATATTGTAGAATTCTCATTTCTCATGAGAGATAAGAGGGATCAGATTCCTACTTAGTTTGAGAAGGTGGTTCCCAATTAAATATGTTATCGGGAATCACATTCTCATTTTAGCGATAAGTTCTAAATACTAAAATCATGAAAATATGACATCGCATTCCCATTCCTCCTCAAAATTACCGTCGGCCAAATTGAGCCTATGAAATCTATATGAATTCGTTCAAAAGTCAGTTAATTGGGTGGTGATTGAGAGTGTTCTCTGTTGGACTTCGTATGCGTGGGATGGAATCAATCTACATGCAGCCGGTAGGTAAGTCGATATCAAACCAAGTCAGCCACTGTATCGAGGGCTTGAGAAAGTTAATAAGTGCATGTTTTGTCTTTCAGCAAATCACATTTTTGAATTCCACGCATGCCAAACATGCATTAATTCCAGCCGTTAAAATAAATCTCGGGGTCACTGGAGGGTTTGTCCAGTCGTTAACTCTAAGACCTCAGCATTATGTGAGGTGTGCACAAGTTGACTCCAACACCCTGAAGAAGAAAAAAAGTCTTACAACGTATCAATCCTGAACATAGTATTCGAAAATTAGAGGGGAAATTAGACCATACAGGTTCAGGAGAAAAAGAGAAAAAGAAAGGCAAAATATATACATGGTCTTGATGAGGTTTAGTGGGCCCGAAGGCAGTTAATAAATAAAATGAGTAATTTAAGACCGACATTGCTCGTGAAGAATGGACTATTAACCACTACACAATATTACCGGGATAGAAAAATGTGGAGGTGGGTCGTCCTTTTGGGATTTGATCAACCTTTATGTTTGGCCTAATTGGGGCTGCTCTTTATTAATTAACTTCCTCTTTCAAACCTTTTCATCATAAAAACTTTTGAGCATTAATGCAACAAGCACAACCGTGTCCAAAACTGTTAGATGCGCATGGATCGACGTAAATCTAATGGTTTTGGGACACAATTATGTCAGGAGTTGTGTATTCTAAAAATGCGTTCCTAGACTTTTTTGTGATTAAGCCATGCTTAGTGCCAACTTGGCTTTATGTTACACTATTCACAATTTATCATTGTGTTTATTTATATCATAAAATATCAATACAAAAGTAACGGCTTCGCAGAATTCACCGATCATAATACTCCATACAAGAGTGTCACCTTGTGTCAAATTTGGCCGCTACATACCTCTTGACGCGAAATGTTAGCATGGAATTGGCATCTTGAGAAAGGCCATCTATGCCATTACTGACATGTGTTGTCAATAAAATTAAGTCTCCAATTTAAGATGCTCTAATGAAATTGACAAGAACGATAGATATAGTTGATAGACAATTAATGTAGCCTACTCAAACACATGCAAATCTCTTGACTATAGTCTAGGCAATAGTAATTGGTCATTGTGCAATTGTGGCTAGTTCTGAACCTCAAAATAGCTGTATTTCCCAAATAATTGTTAAGGGGATGTCTGTGCCTAAAGGGTCTCATATACGTTGGTCTCATCCGAATCGTTCATACTCGACAATGAACGATTCAGATTTCATCTTAACTATATATCACACTTTGAAGAACAAGGACTTAGTTTATGACAAAAGTGATGATGCTATTATGGTCCCAGTAATAGGGTACAGAAGCTATATGCTATGCCCATTATGAACTAGCATGAATAGACTTAATAATACACACCCTAACATGATAGTCATTTAATTTATCATATGATTCGTATTAAATGTTAGTACTTGTATATATAATTCCACCCAGTGAGATTTAGAATTAAAAAAGAAGTAGAAAAATCAATACCTCGTGCAAAAATGTCAATTTTGGGAAAATGTTAATTTGCATAACACCATGAGCCTAAGAAAGAATTCAGGCCCAACCCAGTGAACCTGTGATCAAAACCAGGTTGGACAAAACTTGGCATGGGGACCACGTGGCCAACTCCTATGCAAAACGCTTCTATTATTATTATTATTATTCCTACTATTATTTATTATTATTGTCTACTTGTAAAAGTGGAAACCCATGTGGCTTCCTCCATCCATCACTTCCCTCTATGGCATGAGAAAAAATAAATAAACCATCACCCGCGAATTTAGTCAAAACCATTTGGTTTGATTTTTTAGTAATGTGATTTGGACCCGGTCTAAAGTGATTCACGTTAACGGGTTCAGTTCCAAACTAATCCGAATGGCATATTTAGCTGCATACGTGTATATATAATACTCCACTACTATAAGCTAATTTAAATGCACCAAATAACCATAGAGGCTAATAATGCAGTACAATGCTTTGCCATTCCTTCACTATCAAGACTAATCACCTTAAATTTCTACTTCCTTTGTCCGATTTTGTTTGTTGGTTTCCATCAAATAAATTTACCTTTCCCAAGGGGTTTTTATGATTAGGCAGGATTTTCTGTGCCGAAAATTCGTGTGCTTCTGTGTAGAGAGATTTTCAAGTGATTGAATTTAAAACATAAAGAAAATATCTCACAATCCAACGGCCGAAAAACTTCTCGGCACTCAAACACATGGATTTTCGGGATAGAGTAAATCGGATCTCTTTTATCCCTCTGAATTTGGTGACCTGGCAGGGGATGGGGAAAATCCGGCCGTCATCATTCACTGCCACCACTGTTAATCTAACCCCATCTAGATGAACTAACGGAATATTCCATTCTCGAGGGGAATATTTGGTGGAATCACAAAGACGTCGTTATGTCTTCCGTTATGTGCTTAGCTGGTTAGAGTTTTGTGAATCGGCCAGCTGGCACGGAACCCGCAAGCACGTGGCCAGCTGCCGTGGATACTAGTGATTCCTATTTCAACATTTTGCTCCCGTGTCCAACCCAATTTACAGAAATGCCACTGAATTTTTATGGGCAATTTACGTGAGATATATAATTGATTTTCATTTTTACTTACCCTAATTACCCAGAAAAAGATTTTGGCTTTTAATATTCTAATTATTGTTTAAAAGCAATTTGGTTAGAAGCAGAAAATAACACATCATTTAGTATTCATTCTTCCCTAGAAGAGTTACTTATGTGCATACTTTTACGCATAATACGTGATGTGACATTTTTTTAATTCTTACGAGAGATTTATCTCTCCTGTGAAAAAATTGATATACTTTTAATGTAATCAGGTTTTTAATTGCAACAGTAACTTAATTTGCACCCACCATGATCTACGTATGATCCAAGCCATTCTCCTTTGGATTTCTAGAAAAAGGCTCTCACAGTTGTGTTAACCGAATTTCGATAGGTATGAGACCGAGTTTTTTTTTTTTTTTTTTCCCCTCAAAACTATAGTAACACTATATGAGGAGTTCAATTTTCACAAAACAACGTTGAATTACGTGATTGTTCCTATCTGGCGAATCTAATCTCTTGCATGCCCAGTCTTCTTTAGAACCTTTCCGAGATAAATGCCAAAAAATACTAGAAATTCCTGGGAGCAAAAAACCCCGAATCCCAAAGTGATGCCATGACCTTAAAAAAGCCTCTACTGTTAGAAAGAAAGAAACAAAGACAAAGGGCATTTATGTGAACAAAGGGCATTTTGGGAATTCGGATGGGCCCTTAAAATCGTGCATGGGGCTGGGCTTCCTGCCCTTGCGTATGAAAGTGAAAAATCTTGTAAAGTACGTGAATCTAGGATTGAGAGAAAAGTACCCTTCAACTTGAGAAGTTTTTTTGGTGCCCGGCGGATATTACGTGGTGTATGCTCGTTACATTCGGATTATTTATTTCGATTTTGGACGGCTTAAATTTGGAGAAAGAGAAATGAGTGAGAATGAGGAGAGAGAGTGTGGGGTGAGAGAGGAAATAGTGTTTTAATCTGGATCGTCTGATACATTTTTGGACGGCACGGAAAAATTTCTCCTTCAACTTCAGAGTTTCAAACAATACCGGGAAAACTAGAAAAGTAAACGCTTTCAAAAGTTCCCTGAAATTGATCAGATCATTAATGCCGAATTTCGGTTTTACAAGTTTAAGATCAAACGGCTCTCAGTTGAAAATTGATGTTAGTAATTTCGGCTGATTTTGGGCCTAATTTGTGTGGGGTCCGAGGGATCCATGGCCGCCTGCGATGACACATGTTAGGCAAGTCTGAATGGTTGGTCGATTTGTTCTTTCTGCAATTAATTAGAATTTGATTATTAGAGTCAGACCATAAGAATGTGCTAATTTTTTTTAAACTCCGTAATTTCGGTATGAACCATTTTTGACCGGATCGAGAAGGAATTAATTGAGATGAACGTAAAAAAATACATGGACTGCACAGGAGCACCGGTAACAAGGGTAATGGAGTTATGGTCCACTCTAAACATCAACGCCGAGGTAGAATGGGCGTAAGCTGCGCACCATCCCTAAAAATTGCACCATTTTATGCCTCTATTTATAAAGGAAAATTAATGTTCTACTCCATTCTTTTAAAACACACTCTAAAAAATAAATTGACAATGCATTTTGTAAATAATACAGTGCAAAAAAAAAAAATCATTTAGATTCATTATGATATTGGCTTCAAATTTGCTTAATTTTTATATTCAAGATTAATGAATTTCAACATAGTGCACCCCATAAAATGCTTGCGATTTGAAAATAAAACAAACCAATTCTAGACTGTGACATGGTAACCATAGTACTTTTCATTTTGGACTTTGTTGCAAGATATGGTAAACCGGTCTAACGGTACTTTTTCTCTATCATCGCTTTGTCTATTTTTTAGTTCAAAAAAGCAATAACAGTCAATATTGTGAATTATTTTAGATTACTACTATCTCCGGGTTACTATCTCTAGAATTTTAATCGTTGACCGTAATTGATACGATTTCATATGAAATAAGAGAAAAAATTGAAGTTTGTGATAGTTCGCATTTACTACGACAATGGAAAAGCAAGACTCCATAACTATGGCTGGATTTGTTTTTAAATACGATAAGAATCGAATCTGTAATGACGATTTCATATCGCGTTCTTACGTAAATTTAAGCCAAACTAGCTATAGAAACTATTTTACATAATCCAATGCAAATTACATACCCTAAACTTTTTCCCTCCTAGTTTTGAGTCAAATCTCCGAACCATGAATTCCTCCAACTTTGCCTTACAAAATTAACTACAATGGGCTCTTTTTCTTTTTCTTTTTTTCATGTAGTAAAATATTTGATAACTATATTGTAGAAGTAAAATTTAGAGAGCCAATTACGCCAATGTGGCTCATCCTAGAGATGACCCCCTACTACTATTGTATTCTGAAATTCGACAATTTATTAATTTCAAACTTTATTTGCATAAATTTAAATTATGGAAAACAAGGTTGAGAAAAGATTTAAAAAAATGAGAAAAACATAAAAAAGGAAAATAGACAGAGAAAAGTGAAACTTGTCTCGTGAAGCAGCGGCTGTGTGTGAAATGGCAAAACCATAAAACAAAAACAAAACCATAAAACAAACAAAAAGAAAAAAGAAAAGAAAAACAGAACAGAACAGTTAAATAAGAAAGCTTTTTTCTGTTCTTCATTTTCTTTTCTTCTCCTCTCTCTCTCTCTCTCTCTCTCTCTCTCTCTCTGTTCCTTTCCCTCTGGTTCATCTCCCTCTGTAAAAAACCCTCTCTCTCTCTCTCTCTCTCTCTCTCTCTCTCTCTCTCTCACACACACACACACATATTCATTCTTTGCTTCTCCCTTTTACATCACGAGATCCCCATCTCTCTCTCTCTTTCTTTATTTCCCTCCTTCTCTCTCTGTATATACACCATATATAAATACATATATCTGCAGATGTCTTCTAAAAACTCTCTCTCTTTCCATTTCTCCATCCATTCCACCACTTCCTGGTCTTGCACCTTCAGCCGCACACATTGCTAATACAAGACCTGAAAAAAAAAAAAAAAGAAGAAGAAGAAATCTTTAGAGAGAGAAAGAGTAAAAAAACAGAGAGAGAAGTGAGCCCTCATTCATGCTCGAAAATGTCGGATTCGGATAAACCCATTTTGGACAAGAGGTCCGACAATCTCTCCAAACGGTTTCGTGACTCACTGATCTTCGACAACAACAACACTAACAAGAACAAGCCCGACTACAGAGACCTCGATCTGGGCTCGCCCGTCTCTCCATTACGGGTCAAACATCCGGGTCGACCTGCTCAAGGCGGGCTCACCACCACCAGCAGCAGCAGCTCGAGCTCGTCCGGATCCCTCTCCGGTCTCAATGGGCCCACCAAACCCTCTCCCAAGAGATCCGAATCGAGCCACTCCGGGGAGCTATCGGGCTCCGTCTCGAGCTCCCCGAGCCGCGGGTTCAAACCGGGCCACACCCGGTCCCATTCGGGGTCCGTTAATTCCCCGACCCTCAGCGTTCCTCCGACAGGCAATATACTGCCCATCGGAAGCACGGTTTTAAAACCAGGAATAGCTAATAGTAATACCCGGAATCCGAAAAACGACGTTTTGGGCTCCGGGGCGGGCCATTACGGCCACGGGAGCATAATGCGGGGCGGCACCACCACTGCCGCTGCCAAATCTGGCGGCAGCAGTGGCGGCGGCGGGACAATGTTGAGTACGGACGCGGAGGAGGTGAAGAGGGCGGGGAATGAGGCGTACAGGGCTGGGAATTTGGCGGAGGCGTTGAGTTTGTACGAAAGAGCGGTTTCGATTTCGCCGGGGAATGCTACGTACAGGTTTAATAGGGCGGTGGCGTTGGTGGGCCTGCGGCGGTTGGCGGAGGCGGTGAAGGAGTGTGAGGAGGCAATTAGGCTGGATCCTGGGTATGTCAAGGCTCACCATCGGTTGGGGTCTATTTTCCTGCGGTGAGTATTGAAATGTTTCTGTTTTTGTGAATTATTGAACTTAATTGATTATGTAGGTCTTGGCAATAAGGGAATGGCACAAGATTTATGTTGCTGACCCCAATTGATTGAGAATGCTTGCGTTGGCTTGGTTCATGTAGCCGACCCCAATCGATTGGGAATGCTTAAGTTGGTTTGGTTTGCTTGTGTTTGTTAATTTTCCTATAGTGTTGTAGCCCAATAGTAGATTTATGGGAAGTTTTGTGGGTTTATTTGAATTCCTTGTAATGTTTGGTTTGCATTGGTCTTTCATTGTGTGTGAACCGGTTAACTGATGTACTTCCTTTTTGGTGTTTCTCAGTTCCTATTTTTTCAGCTGCGATTTCACCACATTATTATCATTTTGAGTTGGATTAATGAATAGGCCTTTTGGGTCCCATTGGGATTGATAAAAATCATGATTCATGGACACCATTTTTGGATGTGTTGAGTATCTAAGATTCATGGGTTTGCCATAATTTTGCTTCTTCAGTTTTTGGTGTACTTACCGAATGGTTCCACTTCCCGATTAGTTGCGAATTTTCACTTCTTTACTTCAAGTCTGAAGAGCATTCTAGTTTCATTGAGTTTGTATTCAAGTTAATTTGGTTGTTACTCCCAAGTCCTAAGGGAGGAGTTGCATTTTTATCTCTTTGAGGAAGTTCTTCTTCGACCTCCATTTGTATTTCCTATGCTCTATTGTTTCGTCTTCGGTTGTTTTGCTTCTCCGGCATTATTTGTGCAGCAAAGTTCTAATTCCTGTTAGTGTCACAGGGTAGGGCAGGTTGAAAATGCCAGGACGCACATTTGTTTTTCGGGGTGTCAACCAGATGCAAATGAATTGCAAAAGTTGCAAGCAGTAGAAATGCATTTACGCAAATGCACAGATGCCCGGAGAATTGGTGACTGGAGAAGTGCAATGAGGGAAGGTGATGCTGCCATTGCTGCCGGAGCTGATGCTTCTCCTCAGGTGAGGCCTTGCTGCAAATTTTCTTTCAGTGTGGTTATAGAGATAGATACGATATAATGTACAAGACCGCTACATATACGCTGAAAAAATACAGAGAAGCTTGAACAATTTCGTTGGTCCTCACTGCACCTATGCAATTTTGTTTGCACTTCGTTGTGTTCATATCGTTTCTCATAAGTACAGTTGTCAATTGAACTTTGGGAAATTGAATTCACAGCTGCATACGTGTAAAGTAGAAGCCCTCTTGAAGCTCCACCAACTAGAAGATGCCAATTCAAGCCTATCAAACATTCCTCAATTTGAACCATCCACTCCCTCTTGTTCTAAGTCGAAATTTTTCGGGATGCTCTCTGAAGCATACCTATTATTTGTCCAAGCCCAGATGGAGATGGCATTTGGAAGGTGAGTTCATAATATCTTTGTTTCATTTGCTAATAAAACTTATAGGATTATGAGGAAGAGTGAGGATAGATGATGGGTGTATTGCAGGTTCGAGAATGCAGTTACAGCTGCTGAGAAAGCGGGTCAGATTGACCCCCGAAATGTTGAGATCTCAGTTCTGCTCAATAATGTGAGGCTGGTGTCAAGAGCTCGTGTGCGTGGGAATGATCTCTTCAAATCAGAAAGGTTCACTGAAGCTTGCTCTGCTTATGGAGAAGGCCTAAGGATTGACCCCTCGAATGCTATACTCTACGGCAACAGAGCGGCTTGTTGGTTTAAGCTTGGGCTTTGGGAGCGTTCGGTTGATGATTGCAACCAAGCTCTACGATTCCAGCCCAGCTACACCAAAGCCCTTCTTAGAAGGGCTGCATCAAGCAACAAGGTAAAATTGCATTGTAGAAATTGCATATGAGCTACGTATGAAATACCTGTGTCGGATAAACCCCGATGTTTTTAGTTAGACATAAGCATATGTAGTATTCAAGTTTACTGCAGAACTACGGCAAATACTCTCATATTCTGAATGAAATGGTATGTGGCAACTTTAAACACGGTATATTATGAAGCAAAATTCTAATACTAAAAATGTAGTATACAGTTTTGCACTTCTCCTGTACCAGTTAAAGCAATATGCATGTTAATATTATTAGAGTGATATAACTTTGACATGTACCCGTATTTCACACCCATTCGCAAGTCTAGGTAACATAGTGAGTGATTTTTCAATTGATGTTAAAATGATGTGGATTTCAGCTTGAGCGGTGGGCGGAAGCCGTGACAGATTATGAGGTCTTGAGGAGGGAACTGCCGAATGACACTGAGGTTGCAGAGTCTTTGTTCCATGCCCAAGTGGCATTGAAGAAATCTCGTGGGGAGGACGTTCACAATATGAAGTTCGGCGGGGAAGTGGAATCAGTATGGGGTCTTGAGCAGTTCAGGGCTGCAATATCTTCTCCTGGTATGTCATCCCACTTTTTCCTTTTTAGTTCATTCCATTAATTACTTCCAATGCCTTGAAACTTCAATTTCGAAATGCAGTTGCTTCTGTAGTCCATTTCAAAGCAGCAGCCAACCCGCAATGCAAGCAGATATCTCCCTTCTTCAATGCACTTTGTGTAAGGTACCCATCAATCAATTTTCTCAAGGTGAGTCGCTTACATCTCTATTTGATTCTGGTTGCATCCAACATGAACTTTTATTTTTCCTGAGAAAAGCTTTGAAAAAAAAAAGAAGCATTAACCCTTTGCATATGAAATATGAATAATAGGTGGATGTGGAGGAGACCCCGGCCATTGCAGTTGCTGAGAATGTAAGGATTGTACCGACGTTCAAGATTTACAAAAAGGGCAGCCGAGTAAAGGAGATGGTTTGTCCTAGTCCAGAAGTTTTGGAGTCCTCAGTGAGGCATTACAGTTTTTAGAAAACGACCATATCGTATATTACTGTTTTGTCGGCCGTTTTTCTTCCATCCTCTCCTTGTTGCACATCTTTTCCGCCCCACCATACTAAGACTAGAAGTTGTTTGTGACATAATTGAAGGTACTACACAATAACCTCTCGTTAGGAGCCAATGCCATTGGAACTGAGGGAGATAGATTAGTTCCTTATTGCGGTTTCTATTCATTCATTCATTTCTCATTGCTCTCTGGTTCCATTCCCCTTCCATTTCCTTTCCTTTCCCCCCCATTCAAAGCTACTTTCTTCTTCACTTTCCGAAAGCCAGCCTTGTTCTAGCATCTCGACATTGCTCATCAAGGAAGAAGAAGAAACAGAGGGACATGTAAAATTCACCCAATCAACCTTTTTGGCGCTGCGAGAGAGCGATGGCCGGCCGGTTCCTAGACGAGGATGTACATGTAAGTTTAGTATTATGAATCCATGATGATATATATATACCGAACATTGGAAGTCATTTAGGGAGATCAGATGCCTGTGGTGATGTTCATTGATTTTGTTGTATCTTGACCCAATTGCTTCATCAATAAAATTGTCAATTTTTTTGGCTTGAGAGATGCCTGTTTTCGACTTGACTCCTGTCTTTATCTTCCTTTTCCTTCATTTGAATTCCAGCAAAGTTTCCTTTGGGCAGGGGCAGTGCATATCCACTGTAATTTGGACATGTTAATTAACTTCTGTGATGGGAAAGATGGAGTGTACGAATGGGCAAACACATCTGTGCCTGTGATTGGTCAAAATGGTATAGTCCCTGCTTTGGATAAGACCAACTCGCTTCGACGACCGTGCTCGTTCACTTTGGAGAACTCATCGTGGCATACCAAATGTATCAAAAATTATGTCGATTGGAAATCATTCAGCACATGATCGGAATGTGTATGAGTTCCTCATTCTATTTCAAGATAAATGTTGTGAAAATTATATATGTATATCGATATTCGATTCCCATAATTTCCATCAACCATTCTCTCTCCAGGAATTGCCCCGGACCCAAAAAAGTCACAGATTGTATATTTTTGAACAGCCATTGCATACGGAGAATAAATTAAAATGCAATCATGAAGGAGTTTCGATCATCAAACAGGAGTTCGGAAAGGGCGCACGAAAGGCCAAAACTTGAGAGACCGGAGACAATCCGAACTGCTTAACTAATCAAAAAAAGTGTGTTGTTCGTATAGTGCAATCACTTATTAGGGAGGAGACTGTTGTGAGGAAAACACAACAGCGTGCAGCAACGTGCAATTTCACCATCCAAAAGTATTTTGAACGGTTCGAATTTTAAAAGAACTAGGGGGTGTTCCACTAACCCTTCTTTTTTAAAAAGTTCTTTTTCTTCAATTTTCAAATTCAAATATAATGAAAATGAAAAATAATTTTTTGATTTTTTTTGCACCGTATAAAAGATCTCAATGAAATCTATCAAATAAGATTCATATTGGTAGAAAAATTATTTGCGTAAATATATGATTTTTGAACTTGAAATTACCTTCTTTTTTTAAAAAGTTCTTTTTTAAGAAACCGGAACATCACCTAAACTCTTCACTAGAAGAATTTTTTTAAAATTCAAACTATTAATTGTCGAGATGGACAATGAGATGGGACACAGCTGCTGAGTTCGCTCACCGTCCCTTCCCACTTATTAATGTCCGGTGAGCCGGTATGTATCTTGGGGGGAGGTTGGCTAAAGTACATAAGTTCTTAATGGATGGTCGGTACTCTTTTTAAGTGGGTAGTTTGGTGGTTGAAAATATCATTCATTGCCTTTTGTTTTTGTGCAAGTGGAATGTTCCCAAAAAGAGAGGAAATAATAAGAGAGAAAAACCTTAACTAAACCCACTGTTTGATTTTGTTTAGTTAATACTATAATAAGGAGATTGACATAACATAACATAACACCTAACCAAGCTGGATTATATATTTCACTAGAGAGCAATGGGCCTCACTAAACCCTCCATTTTCTTAATATAGTTTTGTTGGTGTCGTGCTTTGCAGACTTGACTTTGAGACAAAATGTGACAAATGATAACCGCGTGAGAAATGACGACTTTGAATCTCTAAAAATATGAATTCTCAAAAATATTGTAAGAAGCTGACCCTGTTCGGTTTGAATTTTGAGAGAAATCTTTTAAAGTAATAAATAAATAAAATTACTAGAAAAATTGATTGGAGACCCGTCCTCTAAGTTTTGAGGCTAAAAACGAAATTATTACAAAAACTCATAAACTTGCAGAGTGGGGCTTGTGTCAAAAGCCCTCTTGAGTAGGGTTTCTATATTTTTGGTTATCACATGTTAGTCGCATTGAATTTTGCTTCCTCCCACAAAAAAAGGGAAAAAAAAATTGAAAAAAGAAGAAAAAGAAAGGTCCAAAAGCTTTGCTGTCGGTGCTACCTTGCGCCTGATGATCAGCCCCTCATCTTGCCGTCCTGTCAGCTGAAGGCGACTTGCGTACCGTTGCAATTAAAAATCTCCTTTTGGAATCATTTGGAAAAGATAATTTCATACGTTTTTTTGTTTAATTTTTGTCTAACTCCTAATTTAACTTACGCACACCTCGGCTACTTTTAGAGAACCAATCTCATCAACGACTTACACTATAGGTACTACTATATACTACTGCATCACATCACGTTGAACACATATAGTATATAAATTTTACGGTCTCAAAATTCTTGAGAACTGTGTTCAATAAATTTTCTCGATCTCTCCATTTTCACTCATTACTTTTAAAAACCTCCTTTAAAATTCAAACCGAACATGGCCGAATAATTTTTTCCTGTCCACTCTGATTCAATTTGGGTCAAGGAATTGTTCATTTGATAGAACTTATTGAGTATATTTTACGTGTAATAATTTAGTTTGATAAAACGTGGATAAGTACATATAAAAAACGAATTTGTACAAGGGGGTGTTCCCACTAACCCTTCTTTTTTAAAAAGTTCTTTTTCTTTAATTTTCAAATTCAAATATAATGAAAATGAAAAATAATTTTTTGATTTTTTTTGCACCGTATAAAAGATCTCAATGAAATCTATCAAATAAGATCCATATTGGTAGAAAAATTATTTGCGTAAATATATGATTTTTGAACTTGAAATTACCTTCCTTTTTTAAAAAGTTCTTTTTTAAGAAACCGGAACATCACCTGAGATGACAAAAAAACTAATGTGAAACTTAAATAGCCCATTTTACCCTTGTACAAATTTATTTTATTTATGTACCTATCAATATTCGATC
>BPLS01000203.1:343389-380002 GCA_019656275.1 Rhododendron kiyosumense | reverse complement strand
AATGTAATTTTTATGTGAATAACGAACTCGACGAGCTCTATAGAATTAACAATTCTGATAATTGTTGTCCGGCCCGAACGGGACTTGATTGGATAAAAAAATACAAGAAGTCTGTCCCATGCTTACATATGTACTCCTTTCGTTCCGATTTGTTTGTTTACTTTTTGACTTTTGAGTGTCTCAAAATGTTTGTCCATTTTTATTTATGTACCTATCGATATTCGATTAATGTAATTTTTATGTGAATAACGAACTCGACGAGCTCTATAGAATTAACAATTCTGATAATTGTTGTCCGGCCCGAACGGGACTTGATTGGATAAAAAAATACAAGAAGTCTGTCCCATGCTTACATATGTACTCCTTTCGTTCCGATTTGTTTGTTTACTTTTTGACTTTTGAGTGTCTCAAAATGTTTGTCCATTTGACTTCTAATTGAATCAATTTTTTCTTTTTGCCCTATCTTTAGCGGAATAAAGAAACTTTTTAAAAAAAGTTGAGGATAAATGTGAAAAGTTGTACTCCCTTCATCCCATTTTTAAAGTCCAGTATTTCATTTTGAACTATTTCTTAATAAATGTCTATTTTGTAAAGTTAGTAGATAAAAATTGATACATATTCAATTTTGTCCCTAAAGGTAGATTCTATTTTGAAAAATTAGTGAGTAAAAGTGTAATGATGACGTCTCCATAGAGGGTAATAAATAGATAAAGTGGAGGTAAAAGTTGATATGAAAAGTGTAATAATGATATCTTCTTAATAAGTTGGAGTTACGAAATGAGACATTTAAAAAGGAACGAAAGAAGCATCTTTTTAGGTGTAATCATCGTGCTCTCTAAAAAAGTTGAATTTTTGAGATTAAACAAACAAATTGGGACGGAAGAAGTAATAGATATGTGTAGCTAGGGACGAGTAGATCTCAGTACGAATGTACGGAATAGATAAAAAGTGGAGCTTTCTTTTAAACTGGTAGGTGTAGCTTGTGATTATTCACTGCTCCTCGTGCGTCGGTCATTCTGAAAGAGGGTTTTGTTTCAGAGAAGTCTGTTCCAACAGGTAAAAAGGAAAATGACATGCCACGGAAGGAAAATTCTAATATCACACCCATTTACACACCCACATTCACAATTAGGGTGGGGCCTATATACACTGAATGTGTAGTATGTGCGCGCCCCACCTTTACTGTGAGTATGGATATGTGAATGAGTGTAATGATAGAATGATTGAATTCCTGATCGGTGTATGGTTTTTGTTTCGCAGTTTAATTTCAGCCAAAGAGGGAGAGGAGTCTGGAGAGGAGAAAAAAGGAAGAGCACTGTTAGGGATACCGACACCTTCCCAAACACTGATGGCCACATGACAATTCCTAGAGACATGAATCGAGTTTTCGATGGCTGTCAGCATTACATATCTCACAAATATCATTTTGGGTAATATTTGTTCTTTGTTTTGAGTCTATTTTGGGCAGCATGACATATCTCACATCTCTCAAAGATCATTACATACCTCTGAGGTTAAATAAGGAAGATCGATGCTAGAGTGAAAAGTAATTAAACGAAATTCTAGAGAGGTCCCAGTCATTTGTACCCCAAACATCTCTAACAGTACTAAGGTTAGATTCATCTCCGTAAAGAGTATTGGGAACACATGTGAAAGATTGAGAGTTCCACATCAGATATATAAAAAAAAGAGTTGGACCTTAATATACAACTGGATGGCTCACCACTTATAAGGCTTTAGCCTTTTAAGTGGATATGGGTCATTCAATGTATATTGGGTTCAGGCGATGTGGTGTGGACTCTATGGATACTCTCCAACGGATTGGGCCTATGCGCACACGAAAGACCTCAGGCGGATCAGACTCCTAACAAAAAGGTCCTGAAATCAAGGACCTCAAAGGGCCAAGACCAGTCCAGTTAAGGTGCCAAAAGGAAGTGTTGATCATGCCACTTCTAATAGCCAATGCAACCTTGGTGCCAGAGTTATTATATACGTGCTCCCCTTTGATCAAGCCTCTCCAAGTGGGAGAGGGACGATTGTAAGCAAGCAATCGAGCAATGCTTGTATTTGAAGATCAGTAAAACACGAGACCAAACTCTGTCCTTCGCATTAACTCTCCAATTAAGCTTGGCCATGGCAACAGTAGTATTTGCTTCAAGAGAAGTACGTTTTAATGCCAAGCCCCCCAAGTTCAGTAGGTTTAGTGACTCTCCCAACCCACCGCGTGAATTTTCCTCGCCTCCACAGTTGAACCCCAAAGGAAGTCCCTATTGGCTTTGTTGATGGCTTTATGGACCGATTTGGAAAGCATGGCGTTCTGCTTAACATAAGCCGGGATAGTACAATTAACCGATTTGATGAGGGTAGTTCTTCCCACCATGGGAAGGATTTTGTTCTTCCATCCAGCAAGTTTGGAATTAATTTTATTTCTTTAAGAAATTAGATCTAACCCGATTTCGACTTTTGTCCAATTGTAACCGTTTTAAATTGTACTGATCAAAACTGAATTTTACTACTACTACTACTACTACCTAACAAGGAGTCGAGACCAATTTGTGCATGACTTAATTAATCTTGTGACTTTGACTTTAATGACCGGACAGACCTCAAGTAATCCCAAAATTTGCATGTTTGACTTTCGTGAGTATTGAACGGCATACTTTTGGAGTGTAAATATTTTTATTGCTATGTTATAGAACTCGACCAAATCCCTATGAACCTAGGGGCAAAGTTACCCGTTACAGGGTTGGGGTCGGTGCCACCTCAACCCCAGTTTGAAGCCAAATTTTTTTTTTAATTAGGTATAATTCGGTTAAGCGCCTACGGTAATCAGCCAAAATACACTTTCGATAACTATGTAAAAGATTTTTTTAAAAATATGATCGGTTTGCATAGCACAAGGATAAAAGTATGGCAAGAGTGATAGTTCTCTACCTTTTTTCCTTCAAGGGGTATGAAGTTCTTGTGCTTTGTCTATTGGTTGGACTTTGCAGCTGCAATTGGCCCAATTAATTTAGTTCTTTTTTCTTTTTCTTTTTTAACCACGGACTACGCTTTTGGCCCAAATACCCAAAAACTTGGTTTTGACATAGTGGCCTAATTAAGCCCAGTTGAGATTGCTGGCCCAATATGAGAAAACTCAGAAGAACGGGCCGAATTGGACAAACAGAACAAACCCAAAGATAGTTTCCTTTCTATCGATTTTGTACGGGGAGTGTCTCAAAACTAGGAGAAATTTATGGGTGCTGAGGAGGGACCACATGGTGGTACTCGTCGGTAATTTCAACCATCCGGTTTATACATATATATTTGATAAGTCAAACAATGTCCGGTTTATATTTATTTCCTTTGTCTCCCCTCATTCAACCACTCTTTCTTTGTCTTTTTCTTTCTCTAAATTTCGGACCGTCCAAAACACGTTTGGACGGCTGTGATCGCAGGCGGGGTACACGTGTGTGGTACCCACCCAGTGCCCAAAATCTTCTCCAAAACTAGGCTTCACTTAATAATAGTAACATTTAAACCAAAATAAATGTTAGTAACTAAATTTAAAAAATCCACAAAGTACAATGAATGGTATTTTGCCGGCTTTTAATGAAACTTGTGAAATAATAATATAATTTTAACTACAAGGTAAAATGCCTTGTCTGTGAACTAAAGAAAAAGTAAGTGTTATTAATACCAAATCTTTCCTTTCTTGAAATTTCTTGATCGCATAATCAAGTTAGACCAATTTTCCAATCACGTTTACACTTGGCTTATATATACATACATCATTATGCTACAAAAATCACTGTTACAAAAATCACATGCATAACAAAGCGTATACTTACTAAACTGAATCACCTTGATCTTGAGAGAATTTTGTAGGGAGAGAGATGGGTACAGGAAAGAAGAAGATAGAGATAAAAATGAGGGAAAAAGAAGAGCAAAGAATGGTCACGTTCTCAAAGAGACGAAAGGGTCTCTTCAAGAAAGTTCACGAGCTCCACTACTTCACAGGAGCCGACATCGCCGTCATCGTATTCTCTCCGGCAGGCCACCCGTACACCCATGGCGAGCCCTCTTTCGATGCTTCCATTGACAAGTATTTCAACATCAATGGGAGAGAAAGCAATAATAATGCCAGATGATGATGATGAGGTCATGGTTGGAAGGTCCGAAAGTGGAAGCTTATGAGAGTGTAGATGATCTTGTTTTGGTGAAGAATTTGGTGGAGGAGATTAGGAACAAGGTTCTGTTTCGAGTTTTGCGGATGGAGGAGGATTTTGTTGGCTTCATCTAAGTTTTGTGGTTTGTGCTTAATTGAGTTATGGGTTAGGGTTTGGCAATTTACCACTAACTAGTACTAGTACTAGGGTTTGTGTTTATTGAGTTAGGGTCTCTCTGGGAATTTTAGTAGATTCTATCTGGAAATTTGTTGGATGTTCAGTTGAACAAGATTTTTGGAAAAGGGAGAATACTAAAAGAGTGGGGAATTAGACACTTGAACTCAACCTTTTTTTTTGGTTGATACAAAATAGCTAGAACTCATCCTTATTTATAGTACTCCAAGCAAGACTTTAATACAAAGATATAGATAATTCTAGAATTACACATGACTAACTCTCACAAAAAATTCTAGATAGTTCACAAGTATATTCTAGAGTTTCTAAAACTAGATATTGAGTTTCTAAAACTAGATATTTTAGAGTTCCTAAAATCTAGATACCATTTATATTTTCTTCAATAATATCTTTTATCTTTGGGTTTTGTCGATTGGACTTGTTTGGACTTAACTTTCTTGTGTCAAATACTAAATTTAGTTTATGCTTCAACAATGTTAATCATAATTAATAGACAAAAAGTAGATACACCTAAAACCATCAATAAATTATGCTTACATTTAAAAAAAATTAAGATGCAAAATTTCAAGTATCTCAATTGGGGATTTTCTATACCTTTTGTTAGGGAAAGAAAAGTCAAGCAAAATACAATTTTATCCCACGTTTGGTTCGCAGATTAACTACCTGGGATAGGACTAAATGTACCTAATCCTGAGTTGTCCCACGTTTGGTTCCTGAAATGACTGTCGGGATTATTAATCCTAGGATTAATTTTATCCCTATATAGGAGGTACTAAATAATCCTAGGGGGGAGGTAGGATTACGTATGATTAACAAATAAGGAATTGTTTTCAAAAATATTTCGATAATATGGAGATTGATTTCAAAAAGTATTTTCAGAATTATTTTCTTTAATATTAATTTCAGAAATTGTTTTGAAATTTTTTTTTAAAAATATATATTTTCAAAACTTTCTTATTTTTCAAAAAAATTTTAAAAAAACTATTTTCAAAACTTTCATGTGTTTTCAAAAATGTTTTTAGAAATTATTTTGTTAAAAAAATACGAAAAATGTTTTTTAAAACTTTCTTTTCTCAAAAAATGATTTCAAAAACTATTTTGTTTGAAAAATGTTTTCAAAAAACCTTTTTCTTCAAAAAAAGTTTCAAAAACTAGTTTTTTTTCCTTTCAGAAAATTGATTTTCAACTTTTTAAAGAAATTTTTTTGAAAAATTAGTTCAAAAATAAAAAAAACTTTTCCCAAATTGTTTTGTAATAAAAATGTTTCACAAAACTATTTGTTTTAAAATGTTTCTTTTTTTGAAAAATGTTTTTGAATTTTTTTTAAAAAAAATACTATTCCTTATCCCATAATTAATCCCACGCAAATCAAACATGGGATTGAGTGAAATTAGGGATGAAATTAATCTAGGACAAATAATCCAGGGACTATTAATTCCAAGACTGTTAATCCCATCATTTTCAGTCCGCGAATCAAACGAGGCCTTAAAGTATGGTTCTTTTTCTATATAAGCCATACATTGAGGTTGGATGACTGTCAAATGGTTTGAAAAATTCTATAATTAGATCAAACGGTTTAGATTAATGCATTCGGGGTTCCATTTTTTGAAATAAGGTCCAACTTTTTTCCAATAAAAAATCAAACGATACGTACCGAATTAGGATACGCGTATAAATCGTAGGATACGCGGTCGTATAGTGTAATTTCTATACAATAAGGATATAGGGTGGGATACGTATCGTTCTCCGAATGAGACGATACAAATCGTACGATTCATGTCATGTACTGTAGGTATTTAACAATTATTGGCAAAATAGTGTATATAATATGCATACAAGCAATCTCTAATAAATAAGGTTTGTAATCCAATCCATGCACCGCGTGTATGGCTAGTATCATCATACCATTAACCTTGCATATTGTGAACTAGTGCTTGCCCGTGCTTGAAGGTACGGCTCGAACGCTCAATTAAAGTTCTACCGTATATGAGTTTTACTTTAATAACAAATAAAATCAATATGGATTGTGTCGATTACCCCATATATATATATCAATTAATTTCTGCTTCCATAACAAATAAAATCAGTCCAAAATAGTCCTTTTAGATAAGTAAGTGTTTGGAAAATTGATCTTAGCCGTGGGTAGTGGATGGTCTAGATTTATTGAAACTCTTAACACTTGCTAACCATAGGATTTAGAAATGAGGGGTCTAGATTTATAACTACGTATATAAGATTCAAAAACTAAGCTCCGTTATTATATAGATGTTCAGATTAACGAGTGTGGACATTGGATATCTATTTCTTAGGAGTTAATTTAGTGGTGTCTTTAAATGCATAATATGAAAAAGTTGCTCCCGTAAAAATTCTTGGACATCAACAAATCCCAAAAAATGCTTTAGATTTTTTGTTGTTATTATATTATAATTTAAACCTAAAAAAATAAGATTGTAAGAACCAAAAATTTAAAATTTAAGCACACGAGCCAGCGATCAATGAAAGATTCAAGGATTTTAATAGTAGCATGTTTACCTTGTTGGAGACCAAGATAATATTCTAGCTTCATTAAGAGTGATGGACTCTAAGATTGAAGAATGAAAACCCAATTTTTTGGTTTGGCATAAACCCTAGATGTCAGTCCTCCGCCCGATTTGGGAGATGGTAGCTTAATGAACCCATTTTGATTGACATCTTACCAACGGGTAGTTTGAAGTCGCTTTTTAGGGTTTTTCCTGTGGCATCCAAATCAAAAGATTGAGCACCACTAGGTTTCATAGAATTCCTTGAGTCAATTTAACTGAGTTTTCAACTCTAAACAATCAACAAGAACCCATGCCCTTGATGGTAGTAGAGAGGGAGAGTACGAGAGAAAAAGTAGAAAGAAAGTAGGAAAGAGGGAGAGAAAATAGGTTGATGGAATGAGTTGGAAAAAAAATAAAAATGAATTGAACAAAACTTGTACATATAGTTTTTTTTTTTTTAGTTTTTCTCAAAATGACTTAGGCTATAGCCTACCTTAGCCCTCAAGTACTTCCGCCCTTGGAATGGTGACATTCTCTAAGAGACGAAAGGGTCTCTTCAAGAAAGCCCACGAGCTCCACTGTCTCATGGGAGTTGACATCGCCGTCGTCGCATTCTCTTTGGCCGGTTGTACACCCACGGCGTGCCCTCCTTTGAATCTACCATTGACAAGTATTTCGACATGGAGGGGAAATAAACTACTAATAACGATACTGGTGGTGATCATGAGTATAACAAGACCAAGCTGATGATCAGGTCATGGTTGGAGGGCATAAAAGTGGAAGCTTGTGAGAGTGTTGATGAATATTGTTTTGGTGAAGAATGTGGCGGAGGAGATCAGGAACAAGATTTTGTTTCGAGCCATGGAATTCAATGAGGATTTTATTCAGTTGTTGTTGGCTTAATCTCAGTTTTAATTATGGTTCGTTAGTCGCTGTTGAGTTACTGGTTAGGGTTCGTAAAGTTATTCATCTTTCTTGTACTCCAATACGCACCAGTATATAATATTATATATTATTATAAGTACAGCTATAGCCAACTGGTTCGATGGATTTGATCTCTTTGTACCCCAAAATTGCTTGGTATTATTATTAGTTCATCATTGCTTTCATATCTGCTGATATCAAGAGAGAGAGATCTCCTAATAATTGGAGAGAGATTGATCTATTTGTCGTTAATATTTGGTTTAATTTGTGAAGACCCGAAGTAGACCCTAGTTTGTGCACCAACTTCGGGTCCTAGTCTGTGCACCATCAGCGCACATATCTATGAGTGCCCAGTGCACACACTCGTTGGTGCCCTAAGAAATTTCGACCATTAATTTATGTAGCCTTTCAAATTCATCATCTAATTCATATATGTACATATACCCATCAATTATGGGAACTTACAGCCATACAAATGGACATAAATAGCTTTAAATATACATTGTAATTAAAGGGTTTATCAAAGAATCAGGGGCCTATAAAAAAAAAACAAGAGGAAGATAGAAAACAAATGCTTACGACAAATAAAGAGTTGTATGCTTGTATAGCATAAATTTTGCAATGCATAAAAATAAGACCGTCGTGAACTAAATAACTACAAAAACTAGACTAGTAAAGTTGTTCAAAACCAACTTCTACTAATTACATATAACGCTCATATGTTCATGCTATTTAAAGAACTAAGCTACTTGACCCCCGACTCGTAATCAACTCAAACAAACCAATGTCAAACACATTATCAATTAACTTGGTGCGAGTAAAATGGACCGGACACCTGAATTATTAAAAAAATACAACATCGGAACTTGTTAAATTGCCACAACCAAGCCTGAACCAAGCATACCTTGGATTTTCCAGATCTTCACCAGCTATTCAAGCCCAATTAATTTAACTGCACTAACCCCAACCTCCCAGGGAATAATTCCTAATTGCAAGGTTAAGAAAGCATGCTTAATTATCTTATTATACAATTTAATTAGGCGGAATTAAGCTTTGAGAATAGTCAACTCCAACCAGCCCTTCCAAATTTCCATTTAATTTCCAGAGTCAACAAAGATACATAACATCTTCTGCTGTTGCAGGGAGAACCTAATCTCAACGACTTCATCAAGCACCAGTTGCATATAGCCGGGTCCATTCTTTTGCTGCAGGGTTGATCAAGAGAAATGAAACCCGGTTAAGAGGGCATATATTTTTTAGTAGGGCTCATAAACGAACCAATTAAGCTACTCGATTCCGAGCTCATATTCGCTCGTTTGAATCGGTTCGGTACAAAACAACTAAACCTAGTTTGAATATTCTTTTGAAGCTCGTTAAACTACCAAACCAAGCTACAACTCAACTTGTACAGCTTATGCATTTTAAAATTTCAAGCCACTCGGGATCGAGCTCGATTAACCTCGTATGAGATTGACATATCTCATAAACAAGCCAAGCTTGAACACGTTTTGAAGCTCGCTCGTTAACTTACAATTCAAACTTGAACAATGGCTTGTTTGACTAATTTATCGATCTTATTTTTCAAAAGAAGATTGCAAAATAATCATCCCTGCCAAGGATCACAATCCCTTTCTCAACATGGTCAAAAAGAGCTATGACGAGAATGTTTTTACAAAGGTACCTGTTTCAACTGCTTCAGCTTCATTTGTTTTCCAATGCTTTGCAATGTTCTCAGAAAGTGGATCGTCTGGGTTTGGAGCACTCAAAAGTGCTTGAATGCTGAAAGCAAAACCGTCGGACATACCAACATCAGTTTGATTTATAAGCGAGCAATACAATAACACGGAGCTTTCTGAAGTCTGAACTCCAAAACTATGAATATTTCCAAAACTACGAATATTTTGTTGGTTTTTATCTGGACTAATTAATAGTGTCATTTGCAAGCGAGAGGTATCAGTATTGGACCATGTTCGCATTGGATCATGTTTGCATAGCATCAGCTCGGGAGGGAACTAATTTTAAAACAGGTACAGTGAAGGGTTATAATTACTAGAGGATCAAAGGACCATATTACAGTTATTACCTCAAAAGTACAGTTCTAATTTGAAGAGCAGGACTCCATTTATCCTTGAGAATATCGAGGCATATCCTCCCAAGCTGCATTGAAAGGAAGATAGATTGTTTAAGTGGGAATAAACTTCAAATCTGAAACCTTAGAAGATAGTCGGGGAACGGGCATATCAAACCTTGTCAATGTTAGGATGGTAGATTTTGGTGAGAAATCGAACCTGTTACAAGATGATTATGTCAGTCAAAATCTCCCAAACTAACTGAATCTCAATGACCGATCAACGAGAAAAAAAAAAAAAAAAACTTCAATGCATACAAGCAATCAAAAATTTCATCAATATGACTTGATGCACAATTATTCCACCAATAACACGACAAATGCACAAGCCTCATGGGAAAAAAGCACAACAGCCTCATGCTCAGGGAAGAACAAATGTCGCAAAGATCATGAAATAAGGCAATAATACAGGTACAGGACAATAAGAAGGCTGATATGCAGGGCAACCAGCAGAACGGCGAGTACAATTAAGTGAACATTGTAATGAAACAGACAATCACCAGTTTAGGACAAAAGAAGACCAACTCAGATGAATGAAAACCAATAGCACAAGTACTGCAAAGAGAATTCTAGTTGAAGGAGCGACAAATACCATAAATACATAACAAAAGGAAATAGAAATGCAGACATAACTCCAACCTCGACAATAGGAATAAGGCCCTTTAAAAATCAGCTTACTTCCTGTAGGAGGCCAATTCACTAACCGTCACAACACATGACTCACATGAACCATTAAACTAGACGTCATGGAAATCCAGCCAAAACACACACAAAAAAAGAAGAAGCAATGATTTAGGGACATAACGCAGCCTAAATATACCATGAATAGGGTGCATGTGAAAACAACAATATCGAATTGGTTGTCCAAAATATGAACATAGCACGAACTGTGTAAGTCATAAAAATATCAAACCAATGTTTAGGTGATTCCATTTCTGAATGCCAACAAAAAAACAAGGCTCTGTTTGTTTAGCTGAAAATATTTTCCTGCAAATCGTTTTTGGACTTTCTTGTGCTTCGTTGCACATAACGGGCAAAACACAATTTCCAGCCAACCAGCAAAAATAACTTTAGGATTTGATTTTTGCAACTCATTTGACCACTTGTGCTCATGCAACGACTGTGTGCCCTTCGCTGCAAAGAAAGGACAACAGCTCTGGCTCGAAGCAGCGGCCATCTTCCTTTTCCCTACTCAAGAAACTCTTCCTGCCTTACCCACCCTCTATGTTCCCTTCCACATTCTCTATGGCATCACACCGTGGACCACTTTAGCAAGAACTAAGATGGCAATCAATTTGAAGGAGACACTGAAAACAATTTTAGCTTTTGGGACTATTGGTAACTTAACATGATATCAGAGCTCCGGTTAAGTGGTCTTGGGTACAAGTCGCTCTGTGTGCATTTGTTCCCCGTTTGCATTTTGCTTCTCTCCTTCGTATCCTGTTCTGCTCTATTTATGGAAATTTGCATCTCCACGTGTAAGATGAGATTGCACATGAGGGAGGGTGTTAGATAACTTGATACACATTGTTGGGCCGATTTCCTAATAGCTTAAGCTTTTGGGACTATTGGTAACTTAACACTGGGTACCAAACAGAAACCCTTTGATTTATGCAATGCAGTAAACACCAACCAGATTTTAATGCAGCACCAAATTAGCAAATGAAACTGTCTGAAATTATTCAATTGAAAAAAGTACCTTGGGAGCAGCCATTGGGTACTCTTCAGGCAAAAATAATTCCAACTTGAAAACCCCTCCTACACATTACACAAAGCAAGAAAAACTCATTCCATTACATGTAAAAATAATGACCACAAGAAGGAAGGATAACATGGAATTCTAAGACTGAAAACCTCATCCCACATAAACATTGTCGAAGGCAAAGCATTTGTCCCTATATTTCACACCACTCCCCGTGCAGTGACTAAGGACATTGATTGAACGTTTTTTCACAAAAAACAATTGCGAGAATGGGTATAAAAATTAATGAAGTGAAATAGCTCACCATGCAAACCATTAAAGAACAAGCATTTAGAAGTTAACTTGAAACGGTAAGAGGCTAATTCTAATCTGTTTTTCCTTTCCTAATTCTGATTCTAATCTGTTTAGGACTTTATTAGAAGTTAAATAGCAATCTAACCAAAAAATGGATATGTATTTGCTGATTTTTTCCCCTTTTTTTGTCCAGGGTTTATGTTTTAGAGATGAAACACCTTTACCTTGTTATCATGTGTAAGACTTAGCTTATGCTGATTGTAGTACACGCATGGTGTGTATGAACTATGAAAGTAGAGATTGGATTTTTTTTCTGTATAACCACCGTTTTCTAACATAATCGTTATTTATCAGCCAACAATTTATTCTGTACCTTATAAATGACCATTTGTCTTCTCACCAATCTATGCAAAGCTTATTTGAGAAACAATAAACAATTTATTCTGTACCTGAGGCTCTTTTGGCCGCAAGAAGTTTTTAAAATGATTGAAAATCACAATTTTGTTTGCAAGGAAACACAATCCATGGCATAACCGATACTAGCATAAATATCAAGCTTACTTGAGTCAAGTTTTGTCCTCACTCGACCACCAGAATAACATCAGAAACAGAAAATTCCCAAAAAAAAGAAGAGGCTTTCCCCACAGTTTTCTCACTAACGAATGGAGCAAACATTGGTCCATTACTCCATTAGTAGGTGAAGTGCAAGTTTAAACATATGAACAAACAATGAGATCGAACTCATTGTTATCACCACTGACAAAAACATCAGCATAACATCACTAGCAAAAGCTTAAAATAGAGTGCTGTAGAGCATACCTTCATAGGGAGACTGTGAAGGACCAAGAATCATGACGTTAAAATACCGCATATTTTCTTCCGAAGGCGATGCACTTATTCCCGGTGCTGTACCAACACACAACAAGAAGTCACCAACTGGCTTAGGTTTCAACCGCACAACATATCTCATAATGAAAACCATGCTTGCATTTTCCAATCAACAATGTACGTCAACAATTCTCTCTCTACATACGACTTAAAAACGAGGGCGCAGTTCAAAATTACAACTCATTTAGCAATCCAAAATAGTTTCTCACTCATCACACAAAATCACAACATAGCAATCCAAAATAGTTCCTCACTCATCACACATACGCGAGAAATGACTTTGAAGGCTCAGAAAAACAAACACACCCAACATTCAGATTCTAATATTCAAACCAAAACGAACATTATAGAGAACTATACAACAATATATACGCACAATAGTCATCTACGTGTTTTTTCAGATAACAACTCAATTGTTCGGGGCAGCTTACGACTAATCTTAGCACCAATCCCACTGTCGACTAACGGGCACAATTAAAGGCAACAGTTACATATATTAATTCATATCTAGAGAAAAGGGATGGCAGTTTTTACCAGGTTCGCTAAGGAGACGCTGAGTTTCCTGTCAGATCACAAAAAAAGAAACAAGTCGCTTAAAACAAAGCAAAATTCACGAAAATCAAAGCGGAAAGAACAAGAGAAATCGAGTGAATTCGCGTAGGGATCGAGAGATTATTGAAGGCGAAGACCGAGTTGATCGGTACCTTGATGATTCTACGAGGTAGATTGCTGTTTGCCATTGAGGAAAGTTCGATTGAGGACTACGCTAAATTCGCTAATACTAAATGGGTTGATAGAAAAAGAAAGTAGAGAGAGAGAGAGAGAGAGAGAGAGAGAAGCTGATGGATTGAGACTTTCGTTCGTTCCAATTTTTCGAGGCGTGTGTATGTGTTTCGGTTCTAATTTCTCGTCTCTCATTATTGGGAGAAATTTTTCAGTGCTTGATGGATACCATGCGGTATCTGTTCGGTACATCTGAGTCGTTCGATGCGATTTTGGATGACTTAGATTTGAAGAGAGAAAAATAACAGAAAGAGTAGGGGTGAGAGGAGAGAGATAGTTTCAATTTGAGCCATACAAAAGTGCATCGAACTTATTTAGACAGCTCGAGAGTTCTAAGCGGGCACCACATGGGATATATTCGCTCGATACTGAAAAATTTCTCTTATTAGTATTTTTTTTCTTTCTGAAACTGTATAATGTTCAAGGTGGCAACATTCCGAATTCCGTACCAGCTAAAATGTGGTTATTTTTTAAAATATTTAAGTAAAAATGTAAAAATTTTACTTTTCTGATTTTTCTCGTCGAGACGAATTAATATCCCAAAAAAATTTGGCACAAAACTAACAAATGCGAAAAAAATTCAAATAAAGATAATTTTCATAGTTAAGTCTAAAAGAATGGAGGGGACCTTTTTTTTTCAAGAACCCGGCTTTTTCTGTAGTCAACTGTAGAGAATGTTGTGCGGTTCAATCTGAATCATTCATCCTGAAAATCAATGGTTCAAATTTATTGAATCTATTACCGGTAAAAGTCTTTTATTAACGGTAAAAGATTGAAAACAAATTTGGACCATTTTTTTTGATCAGCAAAAGAAAATTTTATTAAACTCGAAGAGGGTACATCGAGTAAAAGGGAAGGGAAAACCAGAAAGTTCAACCCAACCCTACAAAGATAAACACAGACAAGGTAAATAAAAGGAAAAATACACCCAAATACTCCTAAATAATGAGACGTCTAGCACCATCAAGATTTCTTTTAATATCTTCCATCGTATACACCTTGATCTCAAATTTGGCCTTGATCCATATAGCTGCCCTTGTTTTGGTTAGCTCTACCACTTGGTTACGATCCACAGCTTTGTTGTTGAAATAACATCATTTCTTGCAAGCCAAATAGACCATAATGTTGCATAAAAGCAACATTCCCACATATGTTTTTCCAAATTTTTGAACCCAGACGAAAACCACCAAGAAGATAAATCCAACAAATTTGGATGAGCCACCCAAGTTAGGTTCCACCAATCTGCTATTTTTGTCCACATGTATGTAGAAAATGGGCAAGAAAGAATCACATGTATTGGTGTTTCCGGTTCCAGTGAACAAAATGGGCAAGCCAATGCTTGCTCGTCCAATCCCACAATTATATTTCTACTGCTCAAAATTGACCTCGTCGCAATCCTGCTCTAACAAGCCAACCACGAAAAAATCTCCACCTTTGGAGGGCTAAGATTTCTCCACAAAGACCCAAGTCCAGAATTTGTGTTAAATGCATAAGCTTCCCAAAGATCATATACAGACTTAACAGAAAATATGTTGTTTGAGTTACTAGTCCAGAGCATCTCATCAGATCTTGACAGCACTAAAGAGACATTCCGCAATCTGCCACTTAACACATCCATTTGTTCCTTTTCCCAAACATATAGTCTCCGAAAGGACAAAAACCAATTCCCATCACCTTCTGAATTAATCATATTACATACCAACTCATCTTGTTGTGTTGATTTCAAATAAAGTCTAGGAAATTCCTCCCGTAATGTTTGATCACCCATCCATCTGTGATTCCAAAAGAAGTGTTATTCCCAGAGTACACTTAAATTCTGAAACCAGCCTGAATAATGTTCCCCACATCACAGTCCATATTCCCAATTGAGCAAATATCTTTCCAGATGATAGACACTCGACCAGAAGATGGTAATTGAGGAAGCCAATTTTGTTGTGAGAATCCGTATTTTTTGCACACCACTTTAACCCATAAGGAATCATTTTCTCTACTGAATCTCCACCACCATTTTGCTAAAAGAGCATGATTTTGTTCAATCATCCTTTTCACTCCTAAACCTCCATATTTTTTGCTCTTTGTTATAGTTTCCCAGCTAACCAAATGGATTTTCTTCTTTTCAATGGAGTCACCCCAAAAGAATTGCCTTTGAAGCTTCTCAATTTTCCTTGCAACAGACATCGGCATCTTGAAGAGGGACATGAAGTATTTGACGGTTGTGATCGTTTGGACTGCACCTTTGCGATCACTTGAACCGCACCCATGGGACGTACACGTACTGATGAGATACTGACTACTCTTTGGCTTGTTGTCCCTGGTAATTTTTTGAATTACAAAATTTAGCATAAAACAAACATTTTTAGTTAAAAGAAAAATAAAATTCAAAATACTCCGATAACATCCGGTATTTTAGGTGATATGGAATTACAGCACTGGGATACCAAATTTGATCAAATGGTACATATGGGGCGGTACACGAGATTCAACATCCTAATATTGTCTATGCAAGTGTGGGAACTTATTTAAAAGTATTTCAAACTACTACAGTAAAATTTACGATGGTGAAGATTGAAAACGATTGAAAACGATTGAAAACGCAAGCGTAGAATAAGTCAATAAGGATCGAAAGCCAGAGCGAATGGTGGTAGTACTAATGATTAAGGTCTCTAGACTGGACTGTGCTATTTATAGGTCAACCACTGAGGCACTGAGAATTTGAGATAGACAACTCTCTCCCTAACTCACATTATGTGTATGTTTGAGCGCGACATAAGAGTGTGATTCCGTTCACCCGAAAGTGACGGGAATATTAAGAGTCATATTTTGATGAACAAAATCGAACATTATGTTCAAATTAATATGTAAGAAGATTATGTAAAAGTTCATCTTAATCAGGTATAGATAAGTGATTGGGTTAACAATCTTATGTAGTTTTGTTGCTTCACAATTTTTAAACCCAAGAGTTGGAGTTTTAAATGAAGCACTTATAGATTTGCTCCATTTACCTAAATTTTTGCATGGACTCCTTACACATCAATATAAACACAATGAGTAGTTCTGATCTCAAGGTGGGACTCACAACGAGTGCCACTAAAAATGAATAAAGTTACGTTTTCTAAAATGAGAATGACAAAAAATTGTTGCCAAGAGCAAGAGCGTGAACATAAAAAAGTCTTTTAAAAACATCTCAAAAACATATAGAACTGTTTGAAGGATTTGGTCGGAAAAAAAAACCCACTCTCCACATGTGATCGTAATAGTATCTCTAATAGGATCTTAAAATAAAAAAACAAAACTTTGTGTTAAATTTTAAAATGTACTACCATATTAAAAGTGGAACCCATTTAGTATATGTTTAGGAATATCGTACAAAAGATCAATTGAATCAAATGTGCCGACTTAATAGCTAATATGTCATTTGATGATGCTCTAGATTTTCATGTTCTTGATGTTGCACCGGTTTGTATTAATTCGCAACTTTGCGAAGACGCAAATGGAGTGAAATACTCTAGACTCATGTATGCCTCTTAATTTATCTATCTAATGTTCCTGGTTTACCAATAAATAAATAAATAAATAAATTTCTAATTGCTTAATAACAATTGGTTAACAAATAGATGAGACGAAGCCAATGTATTCCCATTATGTGAAGCAAATTAAAGATGCATGGTTACCTCTCCCCCCTTTTTTTCCCTTTTCTGTAAATGGGATTCGGAAACTCTGGGTGCACTACAGGGTTGTAGTGCATCATCCAAATCAAACGATTTTGAAAAGCCCATTGATATTCTTGAGAAATGCCATTTTAATCTTAGTGTCCTTTGCCTTTCGCATACGAAAATACGCTTAAATGAACACAAAACAAAGAATTACAAATCGCTAAATTTATTTATGGAATAAAGTTCCATATAAAGTAATCCCAAATGTCTCAAACAGCTGAATGTAGAACTTTGTCTTTCTCACACCAATATTTTCAAATATCTCAATAACAGAGGTTACAAATTAACTCGAGAGGAAGATTAAGCCAATGTAGTACTATCGGCAACTGATCGGACGGATTTTGAAGCCCAACAATGATGTCCCTTTCGATCTTCTTCGTCTCTCAAGCCTCTGGGATGAAACCCAACGCGTCGAGCACATCATGACATTCGGGATAGGCATTCTTGCTCACGAATCCGATGGGGTTCACGAAGCGGGAGTTGGTGACGATGCCGCTGTCTTTAGCAAGGTTGACCCTGTTGCTGGATATTTCGGGCACGATTTCAGCGCATTCCGGTATGGGGCTAGACACGACCCGCACCTTTTTATCGCAAAGAAAGTAACATTTCATTAGTAAAACAACTTGAATGAAGCTAGAAGACACATTGGTGTATGTCCCAGCTGCACCAATGTATTATTATAGAACACTAGCTATGAATCATAATTCTTCACCCTCACCTCGCATATGTCATTCTGGTGATCTTTGTCGATGTAAATGGAATAGTACCCGCCATCGTCGGATGTTTGGGACTTTGTGACAGTCACTGTCCCGTTTTCACGATCTCTGCATTGCAGTTCCACATCAGCTTCTGCAAACAACAAAAGATT
Source organism: Rhododendron kiyosumense (assembly GCA_019656275.1). Taxonomy (NCBI): domain Eukaryota; kingdom Viridiplantae; phylum Streptophyta; class Magnoliopsida; order Ericales; family Ericaceae; genus Rhododendron; species Rhododendron kiyosumense. The sequence continues at coordinate 361,834 of BPLS01000203.1, read as the reverse complement.
CGAGGTCCGATGTGAGTCGAAAAACTTTGCACTATTACCGAATTTTCATACAAAATTCCTTGTGTACGAGCACATATGAACATGTATATTTATCTAAGTAGCAAAACGATAACTATCGCATTTGAGTATCATATGATACGTCACTAAGGCTTTTGCGTAAAATGATTTAATTGATAGGCGATGCCCACTTTGTACCAATGGTGATGCTACACACAAGATGGAATGGAAAACACGATACACGACCGTAAAATTGTTGTTATAAAATATACGTACGTCCGACTTTCCCGCCGACGCCGGAGTAGAACAAGACTCGGCATCCGTCACAATAGACCAAGCCTTCGACGGTGAACGATCCATCGCCTTGGGCGGCGGCGACGGCCAAGAAGCAGAGGGCAGAGGCGATGAGAGCAATAGCCTTTGCCATTTTTATTCTTGGGATTTATTGGTTTGTATTGGTGTGTGCTATTGGAATGAGGAGTGGTCCCTTTATATATGCCTAGGGGGTGAGAAATTTTGGGAGGAAAATGTGGCCAGCGGTTAGATTTGTGTGGTGACTCCTTTATTTCTCCATAGATTTGTGAGGTATGGTATGAGGAGAGAGAGAATGTGTTCAACATTTTGCTATTCTTGACAAGGTGGATAGGATATGGCATTCTTTCGATCCAACTATAGGGGATCTGTGTTGTCGCTTCATTCGGATCATCCATCTTGATAATCAATGATCCACAATATTTTCTTCTAAAAGAGTTTTTTTTTTTTTAAATCTAGAACATTTAGAACACTTTTGGACGGTTGAGATTAGAGACAACAGGCTCCTCGAGTTGCTTTCGATCATTTGAGTAGGGAGAGACTTTTTCAACATTTCTTTCCCCTTTTTTTAGATTGCGGATGACGCATTCAACACTCATCAATTACGACAAAAAATTACCGGCACTATATTTAGGGGTGGCAAATGAAACACAAACCCATAAATAAACCCAAACCCACCTACTGAAAAACGGTTTGTATTGCAGCAGGGTTTGTGATAAGTCAACTACGATTTGTCTGCATTGAGAGTAGATACATTTTCATGCATGAATTTACGCTGGAGAAAAAATGGGAACATGAACGAGCTGTTTGAAATGAAGTTTAAAATTTTAGTCGTCGTTAATTTCAAATAATTTTAAGGCTTTGAATGGTTCAGATTGCCATTCAAGGTTTTGAATGGGGCAAAAAGGGGGAAATTTGATGGAATATGGTGAATTTATGTATGGAGGCATTGAACAGTTACTAACCTCGCACAAGAGGATAGAGGGGTTTTTTTTTTTTAACAAATCAAGTGCCCCGGCCAAGAGGAATGAGATTTTTGTTCATCATTTTGCTAGTATTTTTGTTCATCATTTCCATTTTAAAGAGGGAAATTCCACCAGCAAGGATTAGGATATGAAATTGACTCATCTAGTTTTGGTTTAAGTTGCAAGATATGGTAGGATTGAATTTTGTTGCCACTTTGATCGTAATATCCCGAGCCTACAAAAACCCCTTAGTTAAGAGCATCTACGTCAAGTTGTTCAAATTTTGGATCAAATTACACCTTAAAAACCTATTTTATTATTTTAACTACTCATTTTTGAAATGTCTATTGCATCGTGCTCTCTATATTAAAACTCTTCCATTAAAAATTATTTACTCTCACTCTTTTTTGAATTAAATATTTTTTGCCAAGAACCCTGTTTGTTGCACAACAAATTGATATTTTTGTGGGACCCATTATGGGTCCAACAAAGATTATTTAAACTGCAAGTCATTCTTAAAATGCTATTTTATGGGTTCCTAAAAAAAAAATTAGTTTAATCTCATATCAGTAAAGGCTACTTCAGAATTCATAGGGTGCCCTGTGAATGCTGAAAAAGCCTTTACCGATATCGGATTGAGCTAATTTGTTTCAAGAATCCATAAAAAAATATTTTAAGAATGATTTACAGTTCGAATCATCTTTGTAGGACCCGTAATGGACCCAGTGAATATAAAAAAATTCTAAGCTTATCTTGCCGGTACCAAGCCGGCCCTATCTTAATTTGGAGGTGTGGCAGCTCAATTTTTGAACAAAGTTTAAAATGAAAACATTAAATAAATGTTCAACCCATGAATAGTTCCTCGTGGAAGAAAAAGAGCAACCGTAACAATGTGACTTTGAAGCAAGCAAAGGAGAGGGTGATGAAGGGGCTTTTTGGGGGGTTTGGTTATTTAGTCCCAAAGTTATTTTGTTTGATAGAAATGTGGATGCTCTAAGATGCTAATAAACAATTACTCGAAACCTTGGTGTTCGAGCTGAATTATTTATCAGTAAATTTGGTTCAAAAGATCATCGTTAAAAATGAACTTAATAATCGAACGTCAATAATAACTTTTAACAAAGTAGCCATTGGGTGGTGTGTCTACGGTGTTTTGTACGGCGGCGGCTAGATTACGGTTAGGGTTTTGTGGGTCTGGGACTGTCGAGCGGGTTCTCTTGGACCTGTTTGTTTTCTTGGGCTTTGTTGTTTATTTGGGTATCGGGCGTGTTTATTTGTATTATTTTTGGATTCCCGTGTTAAACCTTAGGGGCTGTTTGGGTTTTGATCCATGCGATGTACTGTCCAATTTTTTTGTTGGATTTCCCTTTCCCCTTCCCCTGTTTTTATTAAATTTTGCCTATAAAAAAAAAAACAACAAAGTAGCCATTGAGATCCAGTTAACTAAATACACTTTTTAGGGATTGCAATGGCAATCCGGCACCACAGGATAAGATACCTTTGGAGGTTGCTATGGACCGAGACCTAAAAGGATAGGTCTCAGTCCACAGCAACCACCAATGGTAATTTTTTTTTTTCGTGTGTAACGAAGGAACAATTTTACAGTCAGACCACTATATGGATCCGACTATGCAATTCAAATCTCCAAGAGAGCTAGCACGGCCATACCAGTCACTACTCTCCACTTACTCAGGAGGTGAGAAAATGAATCCCAGACCTTGAGGAGTACTCTCAAACTCTGGACATCCGTCAGATTTTAGGACGATATAGCAAACAGTTGCGCAACACAGAGAGCAAAGGCGATTGAGGTGACTTGGGGTTCCCGCAGTGTTCAAATGCACTGTATCCCCATAGTGCCCAATCTAAACTGTTCATTATTTTAGAAATGTTGAACAGATCGTGTGCATACAAAATTATATCAATTGGACATTGATAGACACATAATTGAGACACATTGATCTTGCAGTTCATTCTCTAAATCATATTGGCCATTCATTTTCGCATTGTGCCATACCAATAAGGGGTGGGAAAGTTTGGGAGAAAAAGTTGGTCAGCCTAACAGTTGCGTGGCAAATCTTTTATTTCCCTGCAAACATGTGATGTACGTATAAGAGGAGAAAGACTCGTTAAACGACTCGTAAATTTGTTCAAGAGGAGAGAGATTTGTTCAACGTTTTGCTTCTTTTTTTTTTTTTGACAAAGTGGAGAGGGACTCGAATCATAGTAAAAGGGGAGACACTTGAATTTTATGATACAAAGTTGGTCAGAGATTTGTTCATCGAATCTATCATGTTTCGTGCACTCAAGATCTTAAATTCTCGAAGAATTCCGCTTGATTTTCTATTAACAACTTAAAATCTACTTTAAAATAATTAACGACTTAGATCATTTGTATTAAACTCTGATGAGACTCAACTGGTCCAAGAGAAGCCTTAAACTTATCTTTTACGGAGTATCTTTCCTGATTTCTGTTTTCTTTTCAAATATCCGGGCATTTCTACCGGCAGGGCTTTCCACTGTGAGGCAGACCACGAGTGTCACAATTCCACACATTAAAAAGACTACCACCAAAGCCGAGGCTTATTAATTTTTTTGGTCCTCAAAGTATCACAAAAATCTTATTTTGGTTCCCAATAAACACATTGGAGAAATTGAGTCTCCAATGCTATTAAATGTGTACCAATATAGTCCTCCACCCCTCACGCTGTTACCGCAGACGTCAAAATCAGGGGCATGTTTGTCATTTTCCCTCCCCCAACCTCTTTATCCTCCACAACTAGGGATGACAATTTGAACCGAATCAATGGGTACCCGATCCGATAACTGAAATTATCTCCGAATCATAACCGAAATTTCCCCGTGGGTACGGGTATGGTTGGCACATAGGATACCCGAACGGGTTTCGGTTCGGTTCTAGTTCAGCTGATACCCGAACCGAACCGAAGTTTCAGTCTTATTACAAAATTACCCCTGCCTATATATATACACATATGTTTTTAGGGTTTTCCAGAATTTTAGTCTTATTTTCACTTCTCACTTCTTAGCGAGGGAGGTGGCGATTTCATTTCCAAATTTGATCTCTCTCTCTCTCTCAGCTCTCTGATACTCGATCGACGATCATTCAAGGAACCCAGATCAGTTCTGTTCAAGATCCTCCATTTCTCCAAGTCCAAGATAATCGCTCTCCCTAGCTCTCTCTCTCTCTCTCTCTCTCTCTCTCTCTCTCTCTCTCTTTCTCTCTCTCATTTACACGCAGAGATATACATTCAGAACCCATTTTCTGTTTGATCTGTGTGCAATTTTTAACTGTTTCCATATACCCGAGCCGATGTGCGGTTCTTTTAATACTCCCTCCGTCCCATTTTCATTGTCCATTATTCCTTTTTCACTTTTTTGTCTCTTGCGTATATCTTTCAATCTATAATATTTTTCATGATTTTGACATCTTTGTATTATAGAACAAATTGAAATCTATCAAATAAGATCCATATTGCATATTTTGGGAGATTTACATTGAAAGATATAAGCGATTGAAAACTGCACGAACATCAAAAAAGGATAATGAAAATGGGACGGAGGGAGTAATAGTTAACTTGATGGCTACATCTGTATTTGTTTTGAACTTGCTGTACTATCATTGATGGAAGTAATTTATAATACGGTCCATATGAATCCAAATTGATGTTTCAAATTGTGGGTTTTTTTGCCTTTGGTTAGTGTGTGAGTTGAAAACTGGTAATATTTTGGTTCGGGTCGTTTCGGGTAAGCATATTATTCTATTCCATTAGGTTATCCATTCGGTTCGGGAATTACCCGATAATCGCATGGCTCGGAAATGGTTCCATTCTTCCCTCCCCGTTCGGGGATCGGGGCGGATATGGGCGGAACTTCAGGTTCGGGTATCGGAGACGGAATACCCAAATTCTGCCCCGAATGCTATCCCTATCCACAACACCTATTAGGGTTGGGAAAATCACTTGCTCCTTGTGGAGGGAGAGATTCAGGGGTTGTTCGGCTAAATAAGCCACTAGGCTTATTTTTATTCAATTTTTTTTTCACATTTGTTAGTTTTTTGTTAATTTTTTGGGGATTATTACTTCTTCATGACAAGAGAAAATCTAAAAAGTAAAAAATTACGATCGAAATCTAATTTTTTTTTAATAAAGGCAAAAATAGCTAAGTCAGGCGCTGTGCTGGCCCTAATCCCTCTAATGAGGTGTGCCGATCCGTGGGCCCAAGAGCACGTCGTCACGACCCTACTGAGGGATTGTTTGGCTAAATAAGTCACTTGGCTTATTTTTTGTCCTTATTCAAATTTTTTTCACATTTGTTAATTTTTTATCAATTTTTTGGAGATTATTACTTCTTCATGATAAGAGAAAATCTAAAAAGTAAAAATTACAATCGAAACCTAATTTTTTTGAATAAAGACAAAAATAGTTGAGTCAGGCGATGTGCTGGCCCTAACCCCTCTAATGAGGTGCACCAATTTGTAGGCCCAGAAGCACGTCGTCACGGCTCTACTAAGGGGTTGTCCGGCTAAATAAGCCAAGTAGCTTATTTTTTTTGTCCTTATTTAATTTTTTTCGCATTTGTTAGTTTTTTGCCAATTTTTTGAGGATTATTGTTCCATCATGACGAGAGGAATCTAAAAGTTAAAAATTACAATCGAAACCTAATTTTTTTGAATAAAGAAAAAAATAAGCCAATTTTTTTGTCTTTATTCAAAAAAATTAGATTTCGATCATAATTTTTTACTTTTTATATTCCTTTTGTCATGAAGAAGCAATAATCCCCAAAAAATTGGCAAAAAACTTCTAACAAATGCGAAAAAAAAATTGGATAAGAACAAAAAAATATATCATTTGGCTTATTTAGCCGAATAATCCCTCAGTAGGGCGGTGACGGCATGCTCTTGGGCCCACAGATCGGCGCACCTCATGAGAGGAATTAGGGCCAGCACAGCGCCCAACTAGGCTATTTTTGTCTTTATTAAAAAAAAATAGATTTTGATCGTAATATTTTTCTTTTTTAGATTTCTCTTGTCGTGAAGAAGCAATAATCTCTAAAAAATTGATAAAGAACTAACAAATGTGAAAAAGTTCAAATAAAAACAAAAGAAAATAAGCCAAGCGGTTTATTTAACCGAACAACCCCTGAATCTCTCCCTCCTCGAGATACAAGTGATTTTCCCCAACCCTAATAGGTGTTGTGGAGGATAAAGAGGTTGGGGGAGGGGAAATGACAAACATGCCCTTGGTTTTGATGTTTGGGGTAACGGTGTGAGGGGTGGGGGACCACATTGGTACACATTTAATAACGTTGGTGGACTCAATTTCTCCAATGTATTTATTAGGGACTATAATGAAATTTTTGTGATACTTTGGGAATCAAAAAAGTTAATAAGCCCCAAAGGCGATCAAAAAAATAAAGACCACCACCAAAGCCGACCAAAAAAGAAAAGACCACCACCAAAGCCAAGAAAACCATAGTCGAATCCCTTTCTGCCGGCTTTCTTTTCAAAATCTTTTCATCATTTATTGTTGGAGAATGATCGGCAGAGTTGTTTATGAAAGAAGGAAGACCCAACAGTGGGTTGCCAAGGAAGGATTCCTTTTCGAATGTTGCTAATTGTCCGGATGCTGGGATAAAACCGGTGATGTGGGGATTGAACGAGACGTTGAACTTGCTAAGTTCGGTTAAATTGTTCAAGTTGGTAGGGAAAATTCCAGAGAAGTTGTTGTTTGACAAATCAAGATCCCTCAAGCACTTAATATTCCCAATTTCCCTAGGGATTTCACCCGAAAACTTGTTCTGCGAAATATTGAGCACAGCTAGTGGCATTTGTCCAATCTCCGGAGGGAGATCACCATAGAATCCATTGATTCCCAAGTTCAACATACTGACTTTCAGCATTTTACCAATATCAGGAGGGACTTCACCAGATAACTGATTGCTGCTGAGTTGAACATAACCGGACATCTGAAACGTCCTCACGCCACCAACGCACAGCGCGAATATACCATACCCTTTAAGCAACCGATCCCAAAGGCTTCGACAATTCTTCCTAGTAAGAAGTGTATACACAAAGCTATATGAAGGGTAATCCGCCGGAATCCACCTCCTCATCGCCAAGCATTCGTCCGAACCAGCTGTCACCCTATCGTTTCCGCGATTTTGCTCAAAAGTTGGAGTTGCATTGAGGCCAATGTTGGTCAACTCAGGGGGGATTTTCCCGGAAAGTTGATTGTTTGCAAGGTTTAGCCATAACAAGCTCCCACAGTTTCCCAACTCTGCTGGGATTTTACCGGTTAACGCATTGTTGGCAAGCATTAACCACAAGAGGGATTTCAAGTTTCCCAAACTTGAAGGAATTGACCCATTTAGCTTGTTGAAGGATAGATCAAGAGCTTGGAGGCTTTGCAAATTCCCGTACTCTTGAGGGATAATACCGTAAAACTCATTGTATGCAAGAATCAAGAACTTCAAGCTCTTCATTTGAGAGATTTCAACTGGTAACGGACCCGAAAAGTTGTTGAAGCTTAGATCTAATCTGGAAATATTTGGCAAGTTGAGAATTCCAGATGAGTATATCCCACCATTGTATGAATTTGAATGCAATACAAGAAATTTGACTTGGATGAATTTCCCCAAAATTTCTTGTATGTCACCTCTAAAGTTGTTCTTGCTCAAATCCAAAAAGGCCAAGTTTGTCAATCCAAGTAGAGACTCTGGAATATCTCTGGAGAAGCTATTGCTTCCCAAATAAAGTCCTTGCAGACCTGAAATGTTGCCAATCTCCCCGGGGATCTGACCGGTGAAATTGTTTCCCCACAGATTCAAAATCACTAATTCTCCACAATTTGAAATTTCCTTCGGAAACTCTCCAACAAAACCGTTTTCCGACAAGTCCAAGACTTGCAGACCACATCTCTCAGGGAAAAAATCAAGCGAAATCGGGCCAACTAACTTGTTTTCGGAAACTGAAAATTCCCGAAGCCTCACGAAACCCGGCCAGATATTGCCCGAAAAACTGTTGCCACTCAGGTCAAGGAACTTCAAATTATTGCATGAATCAAATCCATTCACAATTGTGCCAGTGAAATTGTTGGTCGATAAATTGGCTACAACCAACTTATTACACATAGCCGGGAAAGTTAACTGAATTGCACCAGAAAAACGGTTTGTAGCTAAGTCAAGAATTTCCAAGTTGTTGAGTCTAGTCAAGTTAAGCTCACCATTGATGATGTTGTGAGACAAGTTCAACACCTTGAGGCCATGGCACTGCCCTAAGTCGGTTGGAATTCTACCGCCAATAGTGTTACTGGAGAGGTCCAGGTGGTTAAGGGCAGTTAAGGCGGAGAAGTTTCCAAATATGTCGCCGGCGATTTCGCTGCTGGAGAGGTTGACACCGGTGACACGGCCGCCTGAGCAGGTGATTCCGGGCCAGGCACATGGGGACAAAGTCTGACTTTTGTTCCATTCAGAGTATCTACCTTGGTTTACGCGATTGTGCTCTTCGAGGAAGATTTTCAAGTTCAGCAGTGCCTTTTTGTCAGACTCCAATGTATCTCCAGTAACAGTAGTACCTAACAAAAGTTCAGAATTGAGGACATAGCAGAACAGTGGAAATGGAATCTCATCAAGAAAAAGCCAAGATTAATGGAATCCCATTCAAGTGCAAACAACAAAATCAACAATAGCTATTGGGTATCAAATTCAAGTCCAAGCAACAAAATCCATGAACACTTTCACCCTCAACAAAACCCTTGATCGACAGTAATCAAATTCAAGTCCTGCTAACAAAATCCATCACCATGTGATATTAATACATGAGCTTGTTGAGAAAAATATCCATGTCACGCCATTATACCGAAACCTCATTCATAGGTGCATAAGCTAGGACCTAGGAGCCTAGGAGTACTCTTTGACCATATGAAAAAAAGAATTGAGTTAGCCTAGGTGTACTCTTTGATCATATGAAAAAAAGAATTGAGTTAGAAAAAAACATTGATAACCACTAAGGGCTCTAATTCTGACTTGATCAAACAGCAAATACTGCAAAACCAGCACATGGGTAGATTTCTCTTGCAAAGCTATTCAGAAAAGCTTGATCATACAACCCAAGTAGATACGAAAACAGAAGATTACTCAGACGGGGAAAATCTGATTAGTACCTGAAATCAAGATCAAGAAAAAGACTAATTCGACACAGCTAGCCCCGACTTTGTTTTTTGACATGATCAGCAACACTTCCTCTGATTCAGATATGTATTACACGAGTTCTAAAGCGATCTCACGAGGGGTTAGATTGTCATCAAAAAAGCACAAGCTTTTCTTTTTCGCAAGAGCAACACAGGGTACTTGGGAAAACAGATGTATGAGAATTTGGTGGGATTCAGAGCAGAACCTGGTGTAAACAATAAGAAATATCTATGTCCATTGTATATGGTTAGAGAGTTTGATTATTTGGGTGTGATGGGAGTTGTTTAAAGTTGAAGACTTGTATTAGTTGTTAAACTATTCTTCTGGGTGGGAAGAAGAACACAGAGAGAGAGAGAGAGGATAGAGAGCCTGTGGGGGCAGCAAAACAGCCGCCCAGTTTGAGTGGTTATTCCTTCCATATATGGGGTCTCTATATTCAACCTAGAGTCAAAAGGCATGCTCTTGGCCTTCACGTCTATTTGTAGTTGGTAGTGTATTTTCTAGAAAATACAATGACTAATTTCCACTTTTGATAATAATCATTCTTTTTGGGTCAATTGTCGTGTGCCTAACGTGTATGTGATATATTTTGCTTTGAACCGAATCATGTTATAATAAAACAAGAACACTCAGGCTCCGTTCCGGAAAGGTAAATAAATACTTACTGTATTTTTTAAGAAGGCAATTTTAAGCTCAAAAATCATGTGCATATGCAAATTATTTTCCTATCAATATAGATCTTGTTTGATAGATCTCATTGAGATTTTTAATACGGTGCAAAAAAAATTGAAAAATTATTTTTCATTTACATTATTTTTAAGTTTGAAAATGTGAAATAAGTACTTATTTTTTAAGAAGGTGTTCTGGAACGGAGCCTGAATTTCATGCGCACACTCGGAATGGGAGAGTTTTCTGTCTTTCTAAATCTCAAGTTAAGAACTTTGATGAGTAGTTTCCAATTTTAAATCATTCTTTGGTCAATTGTCTTGCCTAAGGATATCCACAATGCTATAATCAAAAATTGATAATCAAAAGATGCCACATCAGCTTTTGATTATTCATCTAAGAGATTGCTAATGCTAGCAATGTAGATGTTTACTATGGTATAATCAAAATTGGATAACCAAAACTTGTTACATCATATTTTCAAACTACAAAAAACTAAAAGCCGTGAATAATAGAAAATAATTTTTTTTAAAATAGTTTTGAAACTAATAAAAACTATTTATTAGAAATAGAAAATAGTTTTTGAAATTTTTTTTGGAAAAAAACTATTTTCTAAAAAAAATTATTTTTTTAGTAAAATATTTTTTTTTCCAAAATATTGTTCGAAAAGAAAGAGAGAGAGGAAAAGGGAAGAGAGAATAATTTTGTATAATAATTGGTGTATTTGATTGAGAATATGTAGGGTCTATTAAATTTAGTTATTGTCAAAAGGTTGCTAATTTTGGTTATCCAAAGCCCAAAATTTGATTATTTCTAATGAGGTTGTTAAGTTTGATTATAGCATTGCGAGCCATATTTTGCACCAACATTGTTAACTTTAAAAATCTTTTATTTTTTATTATAGCATTGTGGATACTCTAAGTTGTACGAATGAAATACTCTCGCTCTCTTGTAAAGTTTCTCATGTGGTTCCTCGAGGGAAGAATTTTCTGGTGCCGGTGGGTATATCCCACGTGATACCTGCTTAGCACATCCGAGTCGTCCAATACATTTTTGGACGGTCCCACCACGACTTGATTTGATCCATATTGTTCAATAAAAAAAATTAGATCCACCGGGCATTGGTATCCGCCTAAAGGGAATGTAATTGTCACAAGAAAAATAGACAATCAGGTACCTGCTAGTTCATTTGTCATCAAACATATATCACTCGATTAAATCTTCGCCGTTATGCAGTTAACCTAATTTTTTAATTTGAGGCCTACAAAACTAACTGTTCAAGTGTGATTCCCTAGGGTTGAATACAATAATCCTCGCTCGCAAATTATTTGTATTAGACCATTTATACGTGCGATTCAAGAAGGAATTAAATGCAGAAAAGGTTCTGAATAATTCACACCTTGCTTTCAGATCGACGTCGCCAGTGAACGTCAAAATTCGCCTGCAAATGACGTCCCCGCTTTAGTTGAATGGAGCATTGCTTTTGACCTTTCGGGCACGTGGAATAAGAATTGGAGATATTAGTTACGAAGGAGATAAAGATAATAGCTGTTTGGAAAAAAAAATTGTGAATGAGAATTGTGATATCCCTTTTAGACTGTGGGCCCTGGCCTAATACTTAAAATGAAGGGATATTAGCTAAGTTCTGGATTCTATTGTATCCTAATACCTCGTTTGGGGAGTAAAATGAAGGGATATTAGCTAAGTTCTGGATTCTATTGTATCATTTGATACCCCGGAGAAGGATTATTTATGGGGAAATTCTGAGGTGTCATTACATAATATCCCCGTAAAATACCATCTCTCTCTTCCATTTTAACTACAAATAGCCTTATCCTCATTTAACCTTTCATTCAAATCAAGTACTATTTAATTCCTCCGTCACATCAATGTGAGTCTATCATTCTTACATAATATCTCCTTCATAACTAATATCCCAATCCTTATTTCGCATCCAAACGGGCCCTAAGGGTATTATGTAAGAAATGTAAACCCACATTGATGTAACAGAGGATTAAATAATATTTGGTTTGGATGAGAGATAAAATGGGAAATAAGGCTGTTTTGTACTCCCTCCGTCCGGATTTAATAGTCCTTTTTTGGAATTCGTGCCATTTTTCAATTGATTATATCTTCCAATTTATAATGTTTTACGTGATTTCGAAAATATTGTATTATAGAACTAATCGAGATCTATTAAACAAGATCCATATTCGATATGAAATTCGTTACGAATTCAAAGATATAACCCGTTTTTTAGCCGGTTAGAATAGAATTAGGGACAATTAAATCCGGACAGAGGTAGTAGTTGAAATGGAAGAGAGATGAGGTATTATCTAGGGGTATCATGTAATAACACCCCAGAACCTCCCCATAAATAATCTCCCACCAGGGTATTAGATAATACAAGAGAATCTGGAGCTTAACTAATACCCGATAAAATGTATTCCCAAACTATAGCTTAACCATGGCCCACAGTGTTAGAAAGGGGTATTACTAATACCCTTCAATAGCCCCATCGATGGCCTGGTCCTGGTGGTAGCCACTTGGTTTCGAAGGCACTTGGTTCCCGTAGTGCCCAAGGCAGTGCACCCCTAGTGACCTCTATAATAAGCTCTCTATAATCCCTATTTGTCTAAACCGTTCATTGTTTTAGGAATGTTTAAAAATATCATATGCATACAAAATCATATCAATCGGACATTGATAGACACATTGAATGAGACACATTTATTTTGCAGTTCATTTTCTAAATCATGTTAGCCCCGCAAAACAAATGATATCAGATCATAAGGATACAAATATCCAATCAATATAAATGTCTTTGCTTGTTTAGCTCGTTGTGCCATACCAAAAGGGGTGACAAAGTTTGGGAGAAAAAGTTGGTCAGCCTTAAAGTTGTGTGGCAAATCTTTTATTTCTCTGTAAACTTGTGATGTACGTATAAGAGGAGAAAGACTCGTTGAACCACTCGTAAATTTGTTCAAGAGGAGAGAGATTTGTTCAATGTTTTGATATTTTCTATTTTTGACAAAGTGGAGAGGGACTCGAATCATAGTAAGAGGGGAGACACTTGTGCTGTGTTTGGTTTATTATTTGGAATTTTTTTTGAAAATATTAGGGATAATAAGTGGAAAGAGATAGAGAGGAAAATATTAGAAGTGAAGGGAATCTAGAAGGAATTTTTAAAAAAATATTTTTTGAAAAGAGAAGAGAACAAGAAATTGAATTTTATGATACAAAGCTTGTCAGAGATTTGTTCATTGAGAGCCCGTTCCACTTTTGTTAAAAGTGTATTTTTGAAAAGGAAGGTAAATTTCAAGGTCAAAAATCATGTGTTTACGCAAATAATTTTTCTACCAATATGGATCTTATTTGATAGATCTCATTGAAATCTTTTAAACGGTGTAAAAAAAATTGAAAATTATTTTTCATTTTCATTATATTTGAGTTTGAAACGGGGTCTCAATCTGTCATGTTTCATGCACTCAAGAGCTTAAATTCTTGAAGAATTCCGCTTGATTTTCAATGAACAACTCAAAATTTATTTGAAAATAATTAACGAGTTGGATCATTTGTATTAAACTCTGATGAGACTCAACTGGTCCAAGAGAAGCCTTGAACTTGTCTTTTATGGAGTATCTTTCCTGATTTCTGTTTCTTTTCAAATTTCAATGGCTTCAACTTTCAACCCCCAACCTCTCCCTCCAAAACCATCCTCAACCCACTTCCAGAAAAGCCCTCACCTCCTCGCCCGCACTCTCCAAACCCCACCCAAAACCCTAACCCACCAACACCACCAAGACCCAAAACTCGTCATCACAGGCGGCGCCACCCTCTCCGGCCACGTCCCCATCAGCGGCTCCAAGAACTCCGCCCTCCCCATCCTCGCCGCCACCCTTTGTTGCTCCGGTCAAACAAAGCTCAAGAACGTGCCTAACCTGTCCGATACTCGGTCAATGCTTTCGATCTTGGGGTACTTGGGAGCTGAAGTGGAGGTTTTTGGTGACGAAGTGGTGGTCAGTACTGACGGGGTTCGATCGGTTGAGCCTTGTGAGGGTGAGATTGGGAAGATCAGAGGTGGGTTTTTGGTGATTGGGCCGTTGCTGGGTCGGTTTGGCGAGGCCGTGGTTGGGTTACCGGGTGGGTGTGACATTGGGGCTCGGCCCGTTGATTTGCACATTCGTGGGCTTCGTGCTCTTGGTGCCAGTGTGGAATGCAGGTAAGTTTTTGTGTTTTATTTTTTCTTCCAATGTTGTGGTTGATTCTGTTTTTACGGTTTTTAGGTGCAGCAACTTATGGTTTCCTTTGATCCGAAAGCTATATTAATCTGATTGGCGCAGATCTTCTTTTGGCTTATGAGCAAAAGGCAACTTTAGAAAACTGATTCTAAGAAGAAAGAAAAACATTTGAGAAGCCACATTTTGATGCTTTTTTTGACTTGTGCTTTTGTTGCTAACATTATATTAAATTATGTTGTTAATTCCGGAAAAAGTACTAATTCTATGACCCTTTCAGCTGCTAGACGAAACAGCATGTCTGATTAGGATATATGGTTAATTCAACTACAATACCAGAATTATTTGGATGTAATGTATGTTCATGGTAATTTCGCGGGATGGGAGTTGTTGATAAAGTCTGTTCTCACATTTTCCCTAGTTTGGTGCGTAATAAGAGAATTGGCAGGAAAAAAAATTGTGTCTCAATCCACGAGGTTGCAACAGGCGGCATTTCATTCCCCTGTATGGTTTCTAACAAAACAGAAACTAATAATGATGGTTTTCGCACATTGTCTACGTCTGTCATGGTTCCCTATATGAAGGTATTGTTTGCTTATGAAGATGAAATTATATGTAGCATACTAGCTTAGGTGCACTTTTGTTTTTGTTTTGAACAATGAATAAAAATCCATATGCTTTCTATTGGGGGTAAGACTTAAGAGAACACCGCGATGAAGTTAACATCTGGCGAAGGTGTCTTTCCCTGCTTGGAAAAGCATTCGTCCAAGGGAAAGTAGCTCGATTTCTGAGATTAGTGAAATAGATGGTTCTGGTTATTTTTATCAACCTTGGCTGTTCAAGTTTCCATTTGATAGTGTCTGTCATAGCTTCATGTTCTATGGAACACCAACTATGATTGGTGCGAATGAACTGTTGAGGTTAAATTGAACCTTATGTGGCATTACAGGGATGGGAAAGTAATTGCACATGCTTCAAATGGAAAAGGATTGGTGGGGGGAAGGTTCCGACTTGATTATCCCAGTGTAGGGGCAACTGAAACCCTTATGATGGCAGCTTGTATGGCTGATGGCGTGACCGTGCTTTCTAATGTAGCTCAAGTATTATATCAAGAATCTCTCTAAATTCTTTTGTTTCTGGTCAAAACTTGAGGAACAAAATTTCTTTTCATTTCTGTCAGAGCAGCCAAAGTGATTCTGTTTGATACTTGATAGGCAACTGATGCTTTCATCACAGGAACCCGAGGTGATTGATCTTGCTCATTTTCTGATGGACACTGGGGCATTTGTGGAAGGTGCAGGCACTGACAAGCTACTTATCAAGGGAAGGAGAAAGTTGCATGATTCTGAATATTCCATAATACCAGATCGCATTGAAGCTGGCACCTTTATGCTTGCTGCTGCAATTACTCGATCTTGCATCTCTATGTCACCCATTGTTCCTTCCCATTTATCATGTTTAATAAACAAGCTGGTAACTGCTGGTTGCAAAATTTTGCAATGCACCCCCGACGTCTTGGAGGTATAAGAATTTTTTCGAGTTTTATGTTTATTTTCCTTTTCGTTTGCGGTGTGATCATTGAGAGTTACACCAGTTTTCTGCAGTACCTGCAAAAAGTAGAGATGGTTTGCATGGTTTTGATGTTAGAACAAGCCCTTTTCCTGGATTTCCAACCGATCTCCAACCTCAGACAATGGCACTGCTTACAACATGCCAGGGTTTAAGTGTTGTGGAGGAATCTGTGTTTGAGAACCGTATGAACCATGGTAATGCTTTTTGTCTTTGCCCTCTGATTATGAGCTTCTTAGTTAGTTAGGCAGTGAGTTAGATATAGTTACAAATTCAGTTTCTCGTAGATAACAGAAGGTTTTTTCCAAATGCTAGACCTTCTAGCTATAGGCCTAAAACGTCAGAAACTACACGCAAAAGTGGGTGAAACATACTAAACGTATGCTTCTCGAAATCAACTCAGGAAGCACTGAATATGATGTATGATTCTGTCATCTGGGCAGTCGTCTTAGAGTTTGAGCATGATTCATACCATGCCTTGTGTCTACATTTCCTGATCAGTTTAGGTGTCGCTGTTATTTTGACCATTTAGATTGTAGCTGAACAAATCACCAAACTAAAGGAGCTAAAAACAGAAACGAGGCTTATTATCGTACACACACATCCTCTACATCCATTTCTCTTTGTACTAGAACACACACAAATAGTCTCGTGCATCTTATTGTTGGCTACTATTTGCTGTTTATTTGTTTCATCAATTTGTTGCAGTGACAGAGATGCAGAAGTTTGGCCCAAGAATTCAAGTTTGTGGGAGCACCGCGTTGGTTTTTGGAAAAGACAGTGGAAGGTACTTTTTTCACTTTCCATGGATATAGTATGTACTGAAGGATCAAAAACAGAGCCGAAATTTTACTTTTGTCGGCAGGTTGTATGGTTCTCAAGTTGCTGCATCTGATTTGAGAGGGGGTGTTTCACTGGTTTTGGCCGGATTGGCTGCCCAAGGAACTTCTGAGGTCAATGGGATTGCTCATATTGATCGGGGTTATGAAAATTTAGAGATGAAGCTTCGGCTTCTAGGAGCTGATGTCAAACGACTTACGATTCCACCGTAGCAATGAGATCAGCTCCCTTACGTGTGAATTGGCATCTAAAGCCCAAATTTTTCCGAGCAATGCTACGGGACATAGATGTCCAGACAGATCCTGACATGAATGTGATCCAAGCTGTCAGGTGGACTCCACAAGAAACATGTGGGACGTAACCACATCGGAGTGCTCAAGGCACGTATGTGATATGTCTTCAGATTTGTATCCGTACATCTGTGTCCCAACCATTTTTCTGTATTTCCATACCACTAACCAACTACCCAGTTTCTTGTGGAAGGAAATTGGTATTGAGGCATCTTTTGAATCTGCTGGGGATTTTGGGTTAGAAGTAGGATTGGATTCCCAGATCACTGTAACACAGTTCCCTTCAGAAAGGGTTCTTTCAAATAGTTATGCCATACCCCCGGTTGTTTAAAAATGAAAATTGATGCGAAGAACAATCTTCTTTTCTGTTCTTGTGTTTCAGTTTATATTATTCCGCTAAGATTCTTATTTTGTAAGTACTTATTTTTCTCTCATAATAGATCACTTTCAATTCAAAAAATAAGTACATATTATTTTAGTTATTGGAAAGGGGCCTTAGTAGATAATAGAATTTTTATGTTTTGGTGTTTTGGAGCCACTTCTATTATTCGTTCTCTCAAAATCCATAATCCAAAAATCGCCTCTAAAGGAGTTTTTTGAATTTTGATTATACTTATACTATAAAATTCTTGGAAAATGATTCACTTCATTTTTTATTTTTTAGTAAAGCTTTTGTATGCATTGTTTTTACGAAAAAATAAGAAAATGAGTGCCTTAATCAAAAAAGGGAGTGTGAAAATCAGTTTTTAAATTCTTTTACAAAATCAGTTTTTGGAGTACCTCTCAAATGGTTGTTTGGTGGCGTAGGCCAAAAATGAATTTGTACGGAATCCATTCTCAAAGAGTCAAAGACACAATTTGAGAATTAGCAGAGGATGAACTTTAATTAGCATTTCCATTTTTTCAAACGAATCAAAAGATGAACTTACCACGACCTTTTATGGGATTTCCATCGAAGATTTAGGGTGTATTTGAAACTTAGGAAAAGAAATGGGAAGAAAAAAAAAGTTTTATAGTAAAAATTTTCTTCCCATTGTTTGGTTTCTAAAGAAAGAGAAGGAAAAGTTTGAAAAACAAATTCAATTTTCTCTTCAATTTCTTCTCGATTCTCTCTCATTTTCTTCATTATTATTTTCTTGAGTAAATTACACTAAACCCCCCTCAACTTACCCGCTTTTTTACTTAACCCCCTCAACCTATAAAACTCAACATTATGGACCCTCTAACTATCCATATGGGACACTTAACACTGTTCTGTTAACTCTCCATCCATATCAAACGGAAAAGGTGGCGCCGTTTGCTTTAAAAAAAATTCAAACTATCAACTTGTAATCCTATGGAGCAGAAACGTGATTATGAGAGC